>JAFVLL020000719.1:20852-36131 GCA_021397915.2 Tor tambroides
AGGATGGGTATGAGATGGATATTATTTTGGGGCATATCAAGAATATCAATATGTCTCTATCCATCAGTATCTTTGACAGCTTGTTACTGAGGCTTTATGAGAGATGAGATCATTGTTTAAAACTGTAATGGCCATAGTGTCCTTCAGGAACAAACTTTACAGATTGCATCCACAAGTGACTAGGGTATTTTTATTTTATTTTATTTTATTTATTTATTCATTTATTTATTCATTCATTCATTCATTCATTCATTCATTTAAAATGTATTGTTTTGTTTTGTTTTCATCTGAAGCTTAAAGTTCTATCAATTTTGGTATGTTTATGTACATTATGTAGTCTATATTCTGAAAATGATGCTGCTATGACCTCAATTACAGTCAGCATTAATAAATTCTCTCTGAGATCTAACCTCAAATGCATATAACCTTGTCCTACAGCAAGTTTGGGTCCATTCTGAAATGTTTTACCTTGTCCTCCAGAACTTTTGTTTGTGTGGCTGGACTGGGAGCAATTTTAAATACTTCAATACGTTACAAAAAAGTTGACATGAGAGTAATGATCTTTAAAATTGCATTTTTTAAACATTTGTTTTTTTCACAAAATGTAAATATTATAGACAAATATTTTTCTCAATTTTAAATTGATTACATTTTAAAATTGCATTTATGAACTGAAACAGTAGAGCATGGCGCTAGCAATTTCAAGATTATGGGTTCGATTCCCAGAAAAATTCACATTCATGAACAGATAAAAATGTATGGCTTCAATGCAGTGCGCCTGCCTTTTAACCATGAAATCAAACTGACGTCATAAGTGTAATAGAAATTTCATATATACCTTCAGCAACACCTCAGAGTGTCTAAACTTTGCAGGCATGTTCATTACCCTAAGTGAGATGTAGTCACACAATTTCAAGAAAAACATCTGAGGTTTGCCAGTATTGGTGTTTATGTGGGTCAAATTAGTCTGGATTTTTTTTTTTTTTTCGAACACTGACACACTAGGTAGTTACGGCACTTTTGCATGTGGCATTTCTAAAATGATGTGACTACACATGCAAATAAACGGTACTATCAGCAGGCGAAATTTATTCTTAGTGCATTCCACCTGGGCCTGTCAAGTCAGTCCTGGGTTGTTTTGGACCCAAAACACGCACTGCACCCTCTGTGCCCAGCAGAGAGTGGCATCTCCCCGGGGGAGCAGGACCGGCTCTGTCGCCCCTGGTGCTAAACTCCTGAAGAGCCGGGAGGAGGAGTTTGCGTCTGGCTGAGAGAAAGGAACATGCTCCAAAAGTGACGGAAGCATCAGGACAGAACTACAGCCACACTCACGACTGTCAGCGAGATCTCTCAGAGAGCAGGCAGTCCTACACGACTCAACCTATCCCTCACTGTCACCATGCTGTCACCAGAGAAAGAGCAGAGAGAGAGAAGGCAAAGGGGAGAGGGGGTAGAAGACAGCAAGCGGGGTGGCCTGTCCTGGTGTGACAGAGCGTGAACTAGACATGGAGACAGACACACCTGAGAGAGAAAGAGAGAGCGCACAGGCATTGATTGAAAAGACAGGAAATAGATGTGGAGGAAGTTAAAGGAATAGTTCAAGCAAAAATGAAAATTCTGTCATTATGTATTCATCGTCATGTCGTTCCAAAACGCATTACTGTCCACCTTCCTGAAGTGAAAAAAATTCTGAAATTCAAATTTCATCTTTTGTGTTTAACAGAAGCCAGTCAGTCATATATTTGGGAGTGATACCAACATAGGATTTACCAAATTTTAATTTATTTTATAATTTATTATTTTATTACTTTACTAATAGTATATAATTTTTACATATACAATAAAGTCCTATTAATGCTAATTAATGTGTTAAGTAACATTGACAAACAATGAGTGTTACAGTATGTAGCCTATATCAATCTTTGTTAATGTTAGTAAAAATACAACTGTTCATTGTTCATTTAAGTCCAGATCTGTTAAATAATATTATCAGATGCAACTTTTCATTTTAATAATGTATTAGTAAATGTTCACATTAACATTAAGCAGTGGCATTCTGTCCATAAACTGTGAATACCTCGCATACCCAGACCGTCTGAGAGAATGAGTTCACGGGCTTATTAATATAAACATGATTATAAGTTGATCCCTTGTCATTTGAGATGTAACTTAATAGTAGCTTAATGATGTGTTGGGAATAAGTACGTAAATTATTTATTTGAAAAACAACTGTAATTTTCTGTCAATCTACGTCAGTTACGAAGCTTCCGGGTAAGCGGATTCTGCGCAGCTTTGGCGCCTCCGCTCTGTTGCTATGACTCGTCAGGATTGTAGCGCGTTCTCAGTGTTTTGCTGGCAAGCGGGTGATTTCATGCAAGAGGTAAGCTGTCCACGAAGCGCTCGCCCAAGCAGAAAAATGCGCTGTTGCTGCCAGATCTCGATTGCCGAAAATTACGTTGTTTGATGCAAAACTAACTCGACTAAATCAAATGAAAAAAACAAAGTAATTGTATATTTTCATGCTTTCTCAAGCAAAGCAAATTTTGAAAGTCCACTGAAAACTTATCTTACATTTTTGGTCATAGACAATGTAGAAGATTGTCAACATGCCTAAGTGGTAAATAAAATTTAAAAAGTTAATAACGTATAATAAAATCCTCAGAACATTTTGAACATTCTGGAGATTTTGTTTTTAGGCTACCTTTGTTTTCCGTATGTTTGTGTGTCCCTTACAGTTAAAGTCCTTCTCTGATTTTGCTGTTGTTTGCAACCTTACTTGGCAATATTTTAAAGATATTATTTTTTGGTATTTTGCATGGTCTGTTATTGGAGTAGTGTCACCCGGGTGGGAGTTTTAACTTTTATTCACTGGGAATAAAAATAAATAAATAAATAAATAAAATTCTGTCGATGCAGAGACATATAGACCGGGGGAATCCCCCTTCTCCCCACCCTCTAAATATTACATATCATAACGTGACTACGCTCTTTGGCTTATTTGGCAGTTTTTACTTGGGAAAGCAGCTATGTTTTTCTAACATTCGAATAACTATGGATAAACCTGAAATGATAGAAGAAGGATTGGAGATTATTTCATTCACAAATAAGGTAGGAAATATGCATAGTCACCGCTCACCACTGACATTGATTAATAGATGCATTAGAAGTGTTTTTTGATCATGATAACTAATTTAGTTAAATGGAACCTTATTGTAAAGTGTTACCTTTACTGCACTAAAGCTTTTTTTTCATAATCTATTGATTTAAATGAATGATTCCAACCAAATTGAAGTAAATCAAACTTCTCAGTACAAGTTTTATGCTACATAAATTATATTTGAGGTTTACAATAACCTTTCTGAGCTCCTTTAACAATAGAAACTTCTTGTCACAGTGTGATATAGCAACTAAAAAAGTGCTGTTAGAATGTGCTTCTAAATTTATCTTGTGAAAAATTTCCTTTTCATGATTTTCCAAGTCTTTGAATGGTCTATAAAGCTGTGGGAATAAACACCGCTGTGAATTATGGAAAGAACATTGCGTTCACCACAGCAGGTGTACGGTTTTGAACCAGCGCAGGTAGGATACGGAATGAGACACGGTCCTGTGTTCATCGTAGCCTAATTTTACACAGGTTTCAAATGTCATGCGTGTTTCTCTTTTCCAAACAGCTCCAGAAACGTGATATGCCAGTTCGCAAAGTCTTTGTAATTGCCATTCACCTTGCATTGGCACAGAAGCAAAATGTTTTCATAAATGTTCGACCAGATCAGATTGTTCTCTCTAATTTGAGCGGCACATTGATT
The DNA here is from genome assembly GCA_021397915.2 of Tor tambroides. NCBI lineage: Eukaryota > Metazoa > Chordata > Actinopteri > Cypriniformes > Cyprinidae > Tor > Tor tambroides. Next base: position 24,659 of record JAFVLL020000719.1, read on the forward strand.
TTTCCTCTGGGCACGTGGGACCTGTTGGATCATTCTCTCAGGTGGCTGAAGATCCGCTTGTTTGCCCTTTGCGATAGAGGACAGACGCTCTATCTATAGCACACACACTCTCAAGTTACTCTCCTTTCTTAGGTGGAGTCTTATTGAGTGTGACCTCTTTAAAATGCTTTGTATAACTTTGAAGACAAAGAGTCTAAATGTCCTCACATCCGCTCTGCCTTTGTCTTTTCAGTCATTTTTAGAGGTCTTCCGTGTTCTGTATTTCTTTTTGCTGAAAACTCGGTTGACCCCTGCAGCTGAAAGGAAAAGGATCTGTTTGCTCGATCTAAACAGCAAGAGATAAAAAAAGAGAGTTGTAAACGTTCCTCTGAGCTGGATCCTGACAGCCGGAAGGCAGGCACAGGAGACAGATCTGGTGTTAATATGTGCAATGTTTGATCAGATCTGTAGGGGGATGTGGTGTTGGAGGAGACTGATAATCTGTTTAATATTAGCAGGGTAAGATGGGTCCCCTGGCCCAGGAGGAACAGGGACAGCAGGGAGAGGAGATGAAGGAGCCGGTCTGAGGTGTTTTTGACAGCTCCTGAAATTGCATGTGAGTTTGGAGGCAAGTGCTGCTGCGTCACGGAAAACTTGACGCTTTTATGGCATTGAGATGAATTGTGGGTATTTGTGTGGGTGTGTGCCACTTTGATAGGTAATGTGTCTCTCCAGCTGCGCCGTAGTCTGGAGTCGGATGGATTCAAGTCACATGAAAGTGTTTAGAAATGCAGCTCAGATTCCAAGGTCATGCTGCTGTTAGGCAGATTTGGTGTTGAAGTAAATAGGGTTGGGCAAAAGTACAAGAATCCATGGCGGTCTTTATAGACTATATTTCCAAACAACCATTAAAGGGATAGTCTACCCAAAAATTACAGTTTTGTCATCATTTACTTACAACATTTTCATTTTTCTATTGATTTCCATGATATTTTTTGACCACACAGTGGAAGTCAACTGTAACTGAAACTGTTTGGTTGCCAGCATTCTTCAAAATATCATCTTTTGTGCTCCTCAAAAGAAAGTATACCATAAGGCAATTATCAAAGTTTGATTTGTTACTTTTAATTACCCCTTAGCAGATTTTGACACATATAATCATCAATCGTATCAAATTATACAAATCTTACAACTTACAAAGGGCATGTTGAATTGGCTCTCTTTTGAGTCTTTTGTTTTAGACTGAGTTTACATAATGTGAATTATGTAATCTTTGCACTGTTGTCAGACTTTTGTCATGAATAATCTTGTCTTTTGGTTTGTGTCCATAAATTTCCAAATAGAAAATGAGATAAAGTACCTTTTATTTCTTTTTAAAATATCTAATTCACTGCATTAATTAAATGAGAATTATATATGTACTATATACTTGTAATAGAAACTTGTTTGTGATTATATACCGCCGCATGCTGTATGAATTTTGGATGATATTTTTTGGACCTGAGTGGTGCAGCCTGGATGTTTTTTGTGCAAGCGTGTGTTTGTGTGTTTCTCAGTATGCCTCAGTGTGTTGGGGTCGTTCCCGGGGTGCTCCACACTAATTTTCCACTCAGCTGAGGTTTGTGGCCCAGTGGGGGGCAGTGGCCCCGAGGTCTCTGCTGGGAATAATCGGGTCAGAGCCACTGGGCTGCGTAATGACTCTCCACGAGTCTCTTCCTCTGTCTCTCTTCTCCCCTACTTCCTTCTCTCTGCTTCATGACTCCCTCTTTCCTTCCATCCCTCTTCTTTGCTCACTCCATAATGATGGTGACCGACTGGCTCTTCTCTCGCAGGGGGCTCTGAGGGTCTGGCTCACAGCAAAGCCTCTAAATTTAAACCTGCCGTTTGTCAGTGTGGCTGCACCTTCTTTTGTCAATGCTCTCCTTTGCTCCCTTTCTCTCTAGGCTAGGTATCACTGCATTTTAAAAGCATCTCATTTTCTATATGTGCAACTTGGACAGGGTTTGTCTGTCTGGCCACTGGGCAATAGTTCAGCTCAATTTCCTCTTCTTGCTCCTCATCCGTTAACCACTGGGAATCTGTCCCAAAGGGAGGCTTGATAACCTTCGGGATGAATGTGTATTTAAGTGCATATTCAAATATGTATTGACTCATCCATAAGTAAATTTAATATGTTACTGTACTATATGTAGAGCGTGAACTGGCTAGAGTTCAAAAGTCTGTCTTCTAGCAGCTGAACTCAGTAGTAAAACAGTACTGTGGCTTTGCTTTTTATTTTATGCATAATGGAATTTCAATGAGATGTTTGCAGTAGAATTGGCTTAAGAACGGTAGGCTTTTTACAGTAAAAGGTTTTTCTTCTGCTATCAAAACTATGACTACTGGTAGCATTTTAAAACACACTTCCAATTCCAAGGTTATTGTAAAAGGTAGGATCTTAATTAGGCTGCTTCCTAAGTTATCTGCAGTCATTTTGGCCAAATTCTAAAGTGGCAATCATAGAATGCACTGCAACAAGCTCAGTGAAAGAAAAAAATGGAGGCGTTGGGTGAGATGAGAGAAATGGCAATTATAACTCAACTTTTATTTTATTTAATACTGAAAATTATGCATTTTATGCTTATTTAGATTTTTTTGTTGTTAGCCACATGTTAATGACAAACTCTGTAGAAAGCAACTGAGGCGACTTAGTGCTTTCACATTTCTCTTTCTTGCTTTCTCTGCCTTAGTCTCTCTCTTTCTTGAAGTAATTTAGTCTAATATTTTTAATTTGACATTTTTTAATTTAATTCATTTAAAGACATAAATGAAAAAAAGGTAAAAATTGTTTTTCACATTGGAAATGGAAGGCCAAATCAAGTGCATTGCATCATGGGATACAGTATTTGATGCAGTGTGCTCTGTTTTTGAGAATTTTTTTCTGGATTATCCCATTCATCACATTTGGAGTACATACTGCCAGTGTTGGGGAGTAACTAGTTACATGTAATGGCGTTACGTAATTTAATTACAAAATAAATGTAACTGTAATCTGTAACAGTTACTGAGAAAAAAAAAGTGTAATTAAATTACAGTTACTTACGAAAATGTTAACAGTTACAAACAGTTATACACACACACACACACACACAGAATTTAATTGATTTCTTTCCCAAATTGCATTGACTGCTCTTGCATTGACACCATTGTTTTAGGAGTTTAGGACACAGAATAGGACACATGCTTATACGATAACTATTTTCTCTCCTATTTGGGTTTATCTATATGCATTATTTTTTTAAGATTAACTTTTTTTTCCCCGAGGCATTGTTAGATGCCAGTGCTTCCTGTCATAGCTATACAAAGATTTGATTTCAAAAACAGTATCAGTAAATATCTCTTGCTAAGATTTTAATCTGTATTTAACCTTGTAATGATCTCAGAGTAAAAACGTTACTAAAGTCTGATTTTGTGGAGGCTGTGCTTTATTCAAGTGATGAAGGATTTTGAAAGTCTGACAGTAATCAGTGTTTAGTACTACTGTAAGGTTATCCCTGCCTGGTTTAAATGTTTCAAAATGATTAACAGTTGAAAACATTCGTAAAAAAGTTTAGAAAAGTGATCAGCTACATTACTTGAATAAAGTAATTGAAATTTACACTACTTATTACATTTTATATAGGCTAATTTGTAATCTGGAACCTATTACATTTCCAAAGTAACCTTCCAAACATGTATACTCCATAAATCCTAAAATTACTCTGTTGGTTTGCTTTTCTAAGCATAGACAGTCTCTTTCCTTTGAAACCTACTTCTGTAGTTCTTCTCCAGTATTTGTCCCATTAGAGCTGTCTTTGCTTCACGCTGACGGTCAGACCTTGGGAGTTCACATACTTTAAACTCCACTAGGCCACTGTCATCAGTCACACATGAGAAATGTACTTCCTCATGTTTATTATAAATTAGTCTTGGCAAAGCGAAGTTGGTGCTATTTTCCAGCATGAGCCAGAACTCATTCTTACGGTAAATTAACAGTTTTAGTTGCACAGCAAGTGAAACTCTGCTGAATAAAACTCCTTGAGGGATTTATTATTTTAACAGAACTTATTCATTTAGCTGCTTCTGGCTGACTCTGTTAGCTGCTTTCTTCTGAAGACATCTGTAGTCTCTCTCTATCTGTGGGTTTGATGTGAAGGGTGGCATTGCAAACTCACTGCAAGTCTTTCCCCCGATCGAAACACAAAACTGGCAAGTATAATGAATTTGAATGCACTAATTACATGTTTTTATTCATTTACCGATGTGTGTAGTTATTTATTTGTTTATTTCCTCCTCTGCTCGCATGGGTGATGTAATGGTATTTAGGTCAGTGTGTCAGAGAGCAGAGTGAATGGAGGGTCACGAGGGGAACAGGAAGAGAGAGGGCAGGCGAGATGCCAGGAGGGCCGTCCTGAGTGTTTTGCATGTGCCCACTCCAGCGCTTCCGTCTGCCTGATCGCTTTAATGCGATTTCATTTCCTGTTCATTATTCATCAAAGTACCGCATTTCTCCATGTTCGGGCAGCATTTACATAACGAGGGAAACAAATTACTCCTTAGTCTTCTAATAGAGCAGTTTACTTTACTAATGATAATATATTAAAACAAACCTCCCGCATCTTGACAGGTGCACGCTGGATGACTTATCAGGGAGATCACCAATTCATCAGATGGAAAAGCATTTGCAGAGAGCTGAGATGGTTTTAATAAACTCAATTAACTGCACATACACACATGTAGAAATATTAATATAGTACACACAAATACACACCAGAAAAGTCTTGAAACTGGAAATGCAACCCATTTTAACCTTCAAAATATAATTAAGAAGTCAATTATATAATACAATGTATTCAAAATATTAATATGAAATGTATAGTATATTGTACTTTCATATGTATAAAAATTAGATTGGATTATGATTTTATATTAAAAATATATTTACTAAAATGAAATGTAGTGTAATGTTTTGTATTAACATTTTATATTTATAATATTGTTTATAATATTTCCAAATGCAACAGAAATTTCAGAAAAAAACATAGGTGGGGTTTGATTTTATCCATAGGAACTGATTGGACAATAAAATAAATATTCTATTGAAATAAATAAATATTGTTCACAATATATATAATGAAAGTAAATAAGGTCAGTTTCGTACTCATTTTATTTATCCAATATTTTTTTAATTTATTAAAGGAATGAGATACACAAACATGGTGCTATTTATCTTGCTGATATTTGTCTCCAGGCCTTTTACACAAGCTCGTAAATGAAGGCTCATAAATGTTTTTACAGTGCTCTCAGGCCATAAGCAGGCATCTCCTTTATAACCCTTTTAAATAAAAAATATTCCCGTTCTTACAAGCTGAGCTGACTTGTTTTAGCCACAACATGTCAAAGCCCCTGTAATCTCCAAATTATAAACAGACAACTCTCATATGCCCCCTATTGGTGAGAAAGAATAATGTCTGTTTTTAAACAGGCTTCACTGCCTACATACTTTCCTGTAGTCTTATGTAATGAGTGCGGACTGAGAGGGACTTGTTAGGTGTGATGTTTTATTAAAGGCCTTTGACAAGTGCGTCTAACTGCAGGATGCACAGCCCCGCCAAATCATCCAGAGACTCGCACAAGACAGTTTGTCTCTCCCACAGCGCTCTGAGAATGCTACACACTCTCTCTCGTTTTAGAGTTCAGTGTTTCACCACCCATAGCTTCCACCTTGCAGAAGTGTGTATGTGTGTTTGAACACGTAGTACACAGCATGCTTATTAAATCAGCTGCAGAAAAGGGATTCAGGCTGTGTGATTGGAGCTACAAAGGAGGCCATTCTGATTAAATGCATCTTAGACCTGCTTAGCACAGAACCACAGAGAAAGAGGATGATTGTTGCCATTTAAATCTCTTTCGTTTCCTCTTTCATTCACCAGCAGATTATTCCCATTCTGTTCTCAGAGTTCTCCACATTAGGCTTCTTAACTTTTCAATTCATTCACTGTCCTACCTCTCTCTCTCCTCTTCTTTTCTGCAGTGGAAGAAAACCCTGTCACAACTGTCATCCGTTATAAACTTCTCTCCCTCTCATAAGGACTCTGTGCTGATTCGTAGTTAATTGCTTCACAGATTTGAATAAAGCCAATCTGGATTAGCCAGGGGAATGACAGGCTAAAAATCCCCGTCAGAGCAGCCTATTTTATCCACTGTTGTACTATCCCGGCAAGAAAAACTTGGAAATGTTTAAGTGTAAGACTCAATTGTGTGCTTTCATATGCAGGTGTATTTTATGAACGATTACAAGGTGTGTTTTGAGTCTTTTACACAAAAATTGTATATTGTATTGTTATATTGTACTATCTTGGTTCTTATAAATACTTGCTGCATAATTAGTTTTTTTAATTGATTACATTTTTTAATTATTTAATTGTTTTTTTTTTGTTTTTGTTTTTTAAAAACATATTTTTATGAATAAATAATATATAAATATATATATAATAATTTATTAATACGTTATATTTAAATTTAAATATTAACTATTTTAATATTTAATTATAAGGACATTTGTGTTTACTTCTCAAAAGCACTGAATTCATATGTCGAAGTAGTGTCTAAATAAATAAATAAATATAATTTTAAATGCTGACTATTTTTATAATTACATATTATATTAATTGTCACAGGGTCCAGGAAAACAGCATACTGTACTGGTATCTGGGTTCTTTAGCACCTGTTTGTACCTGCAAGTCAAGAGGTCAGAACTAAAAGTCACTAGTGTAAAACTAGCTTAACCTTGGACCTGTAATCTGATGTGTCTGTATTAGATGTCACAGTGTTAGGGTGGTCTCCTCATCTGCTCTGTGACCCAGTGTTGTGAACGGATCAGAGTGGAGGGTGTTTGGATCTAAAGGGAGGGTCTCTGAGCTCTGATTCTCCCCACCTGCAGAACCCGGGAGCCATGAATACGCTTCATTAAGGGTAGAACACAAAGCTGGCTTGTCCCTTGGTCCTTTGGGCCTGCTCTGCTTCCACAAATAGAGTCGCTGTTGTTTTAGTACCGCCGAGAGAACAGAAACAGGATAGAGTCACCACAACCAACTGGTCTTTTCTTTCTCTCTTTCTCTCTCTCTGTAACCACCTCCCTCTTCCCTGAAATATGAAACAGAAATATAATGCATGGATTTGGACTAGTAACCAAGCTTGTGTTCTATTTCCTTCATGCTGCGCTGGTCACAGATGGGAGATGGTTGAACGCATTTGTGCAGCTGTTTTGATTTCAACCCCCCATTCTATCAAATGCTTTGTCTTCATTTTACACGCTGTCTTTCTCACGTATTTCTTTTCGTCTTTGTCTTCCAGGTGCACCAGGAAGGAGAAGTGTGAGCGGTCATCCGAGCCTCGGCGTTTCGCCTCTGATATAAAGCAGTGTGTGAGACTCAGCGTTCACCCCAACAACATCTCCGTGTCTCAATACAGTGTCATGGTGAGCGCTAAATTTCAATTCTCACCTCAGTTCCATCCTTAAGGGATATCCTTAAGGAATACTGAGGATTTACAGAACCCCTTTAAGTGTTTCTGAGGATAAAGCCAAACACTGGACATATTGACATTAGCCTTCACTAATTCAGTTATGGAGCCCATTACTCTTCTGGCTCCATCATTAATGCAATCATGGTCTTAAGTTCAGCCTTTATGGATCTGCCTGTTACACTGATGGGTTTATGAAGACACGTCATGCAGCCTGACCGTATCACACGTGCCATGTTCTTTCAGTGACGTTTGCATCGAGTCACACACATGACACAAATCTGTGTTTCTGGGTGGTGTACTTCATGAAATCCAGCATGTCATTTTCTGATTAAAATCCATATTCTGCTTAAGCCGTTATTCAGAAAAAGCCATTCTCTTTAGAAAATACTGGTGGAGGTGTTTGCTCTTTCTATGTATTATCCTATATTTTTAGACAGTAATTTAACAAATTAATTTTGTTCATTTATAGTCAGTCGTGTCTTTAACAATAGCACACGAGAGCTTGATTAACTGCAAAATGTAGGACAAGAGACTCCTATAAATGTAGGCCATGATGTTTCTTTTAATGTGAATCTCCTCCTCGCTCCTTACATTTTTCTTTGAAGCTCAGTATTTTGCGACTATCTGTGCCAAACATTACCCCAAATTACCTGTTTGGACACACACAGATCTGAATGAATGTTATCGGTTTGTGAATAAGGTACTTGCAGAACCCAAATTTCAGATTAATATAAGAATCTATGGTAAGGCTTTATTTTAAGGTGTCCTTGTTACACGTTAAATGTACTGTACTTACTATGATAATAAATTATGCATAATTGCATGCAGGTTACCCTAAACCAAATCCTAACCATATAGTAAGAACATGTAGTTAATTAATATTACTCAGTACTTAAATGTATAATTACACTGTAACAAGGACACCTTAAAATAAAGTGTAACTGAATCTATATTATTCAGATTTTTGGAAACCAGAAAATTGGCTTAATTTGGTTTACATGATAACCTAAATGTGACCAAATTCTGATTAATATCAGAATATTGTTGTGCATGTAAACACTGTCAGGGTGTTATATCATCACTGTTTCCTCATGCCAGTCACTATGTGCCCATATCCCTCGTCAGGACAGTTACTTTTTTCTATTGGTGTTTTTTGTTGGCTGATCTGAGCTAAGTGCTGACTCTACCACTCGCTTGTTGAGTGTGTGTGTGTGTGTGTGTGTGTGTAAAATCCATCAAAGCAGGCCATGGTTTCAGACCTTATCCTCATGTAATCCAGCACCTCCTCTGAGCCTTTATATCAGATTAACGTCTCCAGCAGAGAAGCTGGCCTTTCAGCTGATTCAGGATCTGTATTCTGGGCCCAAAATCAAAACCTCAACTACTAAGCTGTATAAGAGCTAATAAACTCCCATTACGTCACCATATAACACAAGATCGGTGCTCCACGGAATAATGCTTAAACAGGACCTAGATATGTTTAGATAAGACTAAGTCATTTACACAGCAGTGTTTCTCCATATGTAAGTACTATATTTCTTTCAATCAGAGCATTCGTGTCAACTGTATCTAGGCAACCAGTCAAAGCAGATGTCAGGAGATTCAGTAGTAGCTGTTCACAGTCATTGAAGAGTTGATGTGATCATATCGCCAGATTCCCATTTCACAAGAAGTCCTTGTATAAACTCTCCAGGTGTGTTCTGAGAGTGCTAAGGCTTTAAGCTTTAAATAATGAGCTCAGTCCTCTCAATTTTCTCAATCCTTTGAATCTTAATATGAGTGCATCCCTGCTGAAAAGACCAGCTTAGACCAGCAGACTTGAGTTGGTTTCATATGAAAAAATGAGCATCACATTATATTATCGACAATGTACAGCAGTAATAATAATAATAATTTTTAAAATATTTATTTTTGTTTATTAAAAGTAAAAACATTTATTTGGCAATGCATTAAACTGATCAAAATTGACAGTAAAAACTTTTACATGTTGCAAAAAATACTATTATTTTGAATGTTCCATCGGCCCATTTATCGAAGAATCTTAAAAAAAAATCAAGGTTTTCAAGATTGATAATAAAACTTTAGCAAAATCAGCATATTAGAATGATTTCTAAAGCATCGTGTCTGCAAGAATAGAGTAATGGCTGCTGGAAATTCAGCTTTGCAATCACAGCGATATTAAAATAGAAAAGTATTTTAAATTGTGCACAATGTTAGTTTTAACAGTATTTTTATAATTGTGCATGTTTGTTATGAAATGAATTTACGCAGACAGCATCAGAGAGAGACTGACCTTTTCCCTCAAACTGGAATTACTGAGAGGAAAACAAAACATCTGCAATGCAATAAATTGCAAATTGTGCACAGAAATACACTATAGGCATTCATGCTGTTTCTTGACCTTTTCATTATTAAATATTTGTTTGAGGAGATAAACACAAAGCTCCTTTGTTCAGTCTGGGGATTGAAATTTAGGGATTGAAGTAAGTTTCTCATCAAAAAAGAAAACAATTTTTTTTTTTTTTTTTTTGACTATTTCATATTTTCATGTTATTTCACATTTTATCCATAAGCCTTCCCGGACCTCCACCCAGCAGCAAACCACAGTAAAGCCTATATTAAGAGGAATTTGCCTCTTTTAAACTGTTATTGTTCGAATTACTGAGGACATTTACCAAAGAAGTTTTTCTTTAGATAAGACAGAGGCTCTGATAAGCAGAGCGTAGCACAGCTTTAGCATTATTCTGAAGAAGGATTAAACTAGTTGTTTACGGAAAGCATCAATCATGACTGGATTTGATACTATAGGTGCTCTCAGAATTCATTTAAATGTAGATTAAAAATTGCATGGATAAAATCAAAGTACAACAAGGGGTACAATAGGTAGAGTCTCATAGCTCTCGGGGTCTCTGGGGGTACATTGACATCTCTGTTTCCCTCCACTCACAAATCCTGAAGCGTAATTAGAAACCCGCATCAGCATCTGAAGTCCATGAGAGTCTGCTGTCTTGATACATTCTTCTGTTGAGGTAGGAGGTAATCAAAGACACCATATTCCTCATGTCGTACCCTCTGCTGCGAGAGGCCTTTTTTGTTTGTTTGTCGGGTCCCTCTCCGAGCGGGATGATTTTCATATTTATCGTGGCCAGCGAGGGTTTGTTCGCCGCTGCTTGAAATGTAATTGAAGAAATTCTCTCTGCATCCCTCTCTAAAAGGAAAAATAAATTAAATCCCAGAGTGGCGCCGCCATCCACCGGTGCATCCTGAACTTTAATGGGAAAGCGGAAAACAGCGAGAGAGGGGGCGAGATGGGAAAAGAGTGTCTGCTACATGTCCTTGCCTTTTCATTAAACAGCAATCTAAAAACAGCCCCGGTCAGCCGTTCTGTTGAGTAAAGGGTGTTTCAGGCCGTATCACCAGTGTAATGCAGGGTGCAGGACCACTCGATGCAAGGCTGTGGATTCCTATTAGTGTGGATATTCCGATTTCATCCACTTCACTTCCCATGATGCCCTCACAGAGCATTACTGCTCGCTTTCCCAAATGGACCCCCAACACAGTCAAACTGACAGAGAGAGCCACTGTGGGCATTTTAAACGGGGCATATTTGTTGCCTTTCTTACTGTATACAACTTCATTATTCTCTCTTCCTGTGATCTCTTTATTTTTGAGCTTTCTTTAATGCGTTTTGTATAGTATTCAGACAGTATCCGGGTATTACGGGTAAAATAAATAAGAGATTATAAAAAGTGTAGTGGAATGAGTTGCTGTTCATAAGAGCAAAATAAAACAAAAGTTCTTGTGATTTCAAAGTCACAAAAAGTATTAATATAAATGAGTATTTAAAAGTACATTTTACTGCATTAATGTTTTACTGACAATAAAAATTTAAATTGGATGATAATGATTATTGGTGGTGCAACTTCTGTGTAATTTATTAAATGCATAG
>JAFVLL020000720.1:0-15200 GCA_021397915.2 Tor tambroides
GGCAATAACATGGCAACTTATAGAAAACAGAGTGGGTCACATGACATGAACAAACCAATGGGAAACAAGACACATGACCTGGACAGCCAATCAGAGCATGACACATTGAACAAGGGAACCAATAGCAAGAATACATGAGGGCAAGGGAAGCATGACACAAACAGGAACCATAACTAAACTTCAAAATAAAAGACATGAAAACAAGAACATGAAACAAAACCAAAAACAGACTTTACAATACTATGAACTTTAGTGTTTCCAGCAATACTCTCTGATCACTAGTAACAGACTGAAAGACGTAAAGTAGAGGAGAGAAAATACATGAAGACAGATACACAAAGCTAACAGCACTGAGAGAACTCTATACTCTGGGAGGTCACTGGTGACTCTCTCACAGGATATGCTCACAGCATGGTCGCCTGCGCTCAGATAACAGGTGCAGAAGGCAGGATCTGAGAGATGTGCATCTCTTTACACTACAGCTGTTCCTCTACAACACGCAACAGGGCCGCTGGGTGAAAGCTGGGCCGTTTCCCAGTTTCCCAGCTCAATTATATGAATAAGCAGAGCTGACTGGGTTTTTTAAGCTATAGAGACCTGTTGTGCTTTGCTACTTCTACTTAAAGCTTTAATATCATTGATATATTAATCTGCATAAACCGGTTTATGTAAAGGACAATATGTAGTCAGGTATATTCCCTAATCAAGACCCTGGTGTAAGGCAGATACCTACCAAATATGTAATAAATGAACATGACTGATTTAAGTTAAAATTATTATATTTTGTCAAGAACAAAGTGCTGTGTGAGAGATGTAAAACTAAAATGGGAAATAAATACATACATACATACTGTACATACATACAAATGAGCACCAAATCAGTATTTTATAATGATTTCTGAAGGAAACTGAAGTCTGGAGTAATGGCTGCTGAATATTCAGCTTTGCTATCACAGGAATCAATTACATTTCAAAATATAGAACAGTTCCTCTAAATGTAAATTTTCACAATGTTTTTTTTTTTTACATTTATATAAAATATATTTGAAACTGAATAGCAAAACCATCTAAGCAGCCTAACAGCAAGCAGAATTGTAATACTGCAAACCAATTTAACGGTTTGTAGCAATTTGGTGTATTTATTATATAATTCAATAGATGTAAGGTCAGGTGTGCGTGTAATAACTTTGGCATGCCTCATCAAATCCGATTTCAAAGCCAGAACAATCTGTTTCATAATACCACTTTGACAAAGCATGTTTCTCACAGGGAGTTTCGTTCTCATGTCATAAACATCATGATCCAGCAAGAACTCAGAGCAGCGGGGTAAAGTGAGCTGCATTCCGTGAGGTCAGCGCCTCCCACCCGTGCCTGTGGCTGTAGGTGTTATATACCAACCATACCACTTACGCTGAGACCGCACACCCAGCTGACAGCGTGTGGAAGGACACACCGAAAACAAGCACCTTGTAAGACAAGTAAGTGTAGCTAATGGCAGGGATTAGACTTGGCCTATTCATCCATGAAACGCTTACTCGACTCACTTTACATCTCTCAATTGCCTCGTCTTTTTGTTCGAGCTGCTGATGTGGGAAGGGGCCCGGTGGGAAATAACTTATCAGTCACAATTAAAAGCCCCCCAAACACACCTTTTTGTGTGCGAACGCTCCGTGGTGTCAACACGAGATTTCTCCCATGAGTCTTTGTGCAAGCACGGAAAGCATGTGTTTGTGTAAAAAGGAGGTCCGCTTGGCACATGAATGCGGACACTGCCTTGTTCGTGAAATACCAGTGAGTGTGGTGATATTACATGCCTCATTCATCATCACAGGTCTGATCCAGCTGAGAGAGAGAGCCAGAGGCCACTTCATACACACACGCAGCATTGTACAGGAGAACACAGCTGTCCATCGTGGGAAAGTATCTCTTTTCGGACTGGGCTGCAGGGTGTGTGGTTCAACGCTGAGGGGGGCACTTGTGGCAATATGGCAGCGTTTTTGTTAATGCTGATTTGAGTTGGCTGAGATGTAGCATTTGAGAGAAGTACAGAGACAGATGTAAAAAGAGCGCAGCTAGACTCTAAAAAAATATGTTTAGGTCTATATTTAAGATTTATGTATTTGAAGTGCATACAAATTGAATTGCATAAAAAATTTCATTGAAGTTTTTGGGGTTGGTATGATTTTTTTAAGGTTTGAAAGGTCCTTATGCTCACCAAGGCTGCATTTATGTGATCAAAATTACAGTAAAACAGTAATATTGTGAAATATAAACCTAAATAAAGATTTATGTATTTGATATATAAAATGTTAATTCATTTGGATTGCACAGTTTTAACATGAATAAATTAATAAATCTGTTCTTAAAATGAGATGCATATTTGTCAGCCATATAGTACATGTGAAACAGATAAAAAAAAGAAAAAGATAATGGTATGATTTTTGCACTCAAAAAAGTTTATTAACTATTTGCATAATTTATCTTACTTAAAACAATAATTTTCAAAATGCTTTTTTTTTTCAAATTGCTTAGAATCAACATAAATCTGTTTGTTGTGAAAACAATTAAGTTTATACCGTTAAAAAGTACAAACATATTTATAATATCTAGCTATGGAACAAGCAATGTTCAGTTAGATAAAATGTATGAGATTGAATAAAACTGCATTTGTTGATGACAAACATATAAACCATACTCATAAGAGACATAAGAGTCTTAAATGGCATACTTCTCATGACAGATTCAGGGAAACCCATGACTCTGGTTCTCTTAGAACTAAGTGCTGCATTTGATTTAGTTGATCACAACATTCTTCTGTCATGCCTGGAGTCTTGGGTAGGACTTTGTGATCCTGTCTTACAGTGGTTTCATTCTTATTTGTCAAATAGGTGTTTTACTGTTCAATTGGGGCATTACTCATCTACTATCATTCCTCTCGGTTGTGGTGTTCTGCAAGGATCAATCCTTGGGCCTGTGTTGTTTTCCCTGTATTTGCATTGTGTTTTTTTATTCATTGTAAAGCACTTTAGTGTTTACATGTTTAAATGTGCTCTATAAATAAACATTGATTGATTGATTGATTGATTGATAAAACATATTCAGTTTATTACTGCTATTACAGAAATCTTACCCATTTCATTTATGTATGACTCCAATCAATGCATTCACTGCACTCTCCCAGGTTCCAAGACCTATATATGTTCAAAATTTAGAAAGATTAGTCTGCAGTCTTTTTTATTATTATTTGAGTTAAAGCAGGAAATAAAATCAATGTTGTATTTACTTCCTGCTTTAACTCAAAAGATTTTTAGAGTGCAGACCAATCTTTGTAAATTTATGTATGACTAACAAATATGCATCACATTAAGTTTAACTGTTTGTTTATGTTAAAATGGCAATCCAAATAAATTAGAATTTTATTAGCAATTCAAATACATACATCTTAAATTTATTTAATTTTTTTGAGTGTATAACAGTCACTCTTTCCACCTCAAAACTCTATCAAATAATAGGAAAGACTATGAAAAATCATTGGCTTATATTATCAATGCAAGTTCCCTGAGCATTTTCTAAAAGGGGGTCAGTGTGCAAGAAACTGTGCTCATAAAAACCCACCCTAATTAATTGGCCTTCCATTGGAAGTCTTTCTGTAAGTGTTTTCCCACAGAGCTTTGGCTAATTTCTTCTTTTATGTGGGCTTAAAGCTGCTTGTTTCACAAATGCGCCAATGCCCGAGCCAGAAGTGGACTTTCAGACTTGGAATAGTCCTTCATCGGCCTGACAGGGATCTGAACTCCTGCCATGGTAAAGCAAGAGACTGCAGAGTGGGCTTTTCTTCTATTCCATTTGGAAAGAACTGATGCAGAGGGAAACAAAGGTGTCTGCAGACTCTTTAAATGGTACACTGCCATTCCTTAATAAATCTGCCAGGACTGCCGATCCAGCAAAGCTGCAAAATAAAGCATGACATGAAGACACAAATTTCATTGTGATTTGTTTGAGTCTTATCAGAGAATTTAGAGCCTGCCGACAACGTAAGATAAAGAGGGTGGTGAGGCTTTGAAAATAATCTTGTTAACGATGCACTCAATTTAGTCTGATGTATTTTTAAATGTGAAAAAAGTGGTCATTATTCTTTGCTGACTTAATGTGTTGTACAAAAAAAACTAAGTTGGCTCCATAGGGGGCATTGTAAACATCACAGAGAAGCTCTCAAAGGGCTTATCCACAAAACAATTTAATCATGATGCCTCTTAAGATAACTACTTTTTCACAAATACTGAATCGCAGAATCGTATATATCCTTCATAGAGTATCCCAATGAGCAATGAAATAGGTGAGAAAATCCAAGATGGCAGACAATGCTAAGAGAAATATTTATAAATACACACTAACAATAAAAAAATACAGTATTATTGTGAACGGGGCCGTCGTTTGGGCAGACCGAGGGGGACACAAATCCCCCTACCCACCCCGGAATGCAATCCGTTTGAGAAATGGCATTTAACAGAGTACATTTAACAGAGCAATTAAAATATTAAATGACTTTCAAAAAATTCATCTGAATGTGAGGACAAAGGAAATCTACATGTAACAATAGAGGAAATGAACATGCACAAATATCCAATATTGACTGATACGATAAATGAAAAAAATAAATCTAATAATCTCTGACAACCGATATGATGCCAATATATTAATTATAGTGTAATACTGAAAGTACTACGTCAAAAAATCTGTCCTTCCAATTACATCACAAAAAAAAAAAATCATAAAACCGGTTAAAAGAAAAACTGACTACATAACACCAAATGTGGTTTCATGTATATGAACAGATCTTAACGCCCAGCCTCAAAGGCAGATGCAGTAAGCAGCTCACTAGGTTTTAGAACAGACCTAAATGCTCAATGCAAAAAGGGCAACAACAGTCATCAGCCAAAACTATAAACGTTTACGTCTGTACATAACCTGGGGCCCTACAGCATAAACATGCTGTCTATTGAGAGTCACACAACAAAAGAGTTTTGTTTAATCTCTTAGAATACCTCATCTACCTCAGACGCAGCGTACAAATGCTACCTTTATATCACACAAAACATTTTGATAACATTGAAAAGCAAAATACCAGTGGCTGCACACATCCAGACAAAACAAGAGCACAGCGTCTATGTGAGTGTGCGTTTGCAGCAGTCATGCGTTACTGTAGTGTCACTGCATACCTTCAGTGTGGAATAAATCAACTGCCGGGGATGCTGAGCCCCTGGAGAGAGGTGGAAAGTGTTATCCAAACAAAGACAGGAGTGATGACAAGGAATTTCTGTCTGTAACTGTTCACACCAACCAAAGCAGTGGGCCAGAGTGTGTGTGTGTGTGTGTGTGTGTGTGTGTGTTTGTTCTAGACAAAGTTTCCATGTAGTTTAATGCATCCAAGACAGTCTACACAAATGATTGTGGTGTACGTTGAGGTTGTTAGTCACTACTTGTAACTCCTAATTGAATAAAATTCTTCAGACTGTTACATGAATCCCACCAAAAGTTACATATATTTATTTTTTTACATTTTAGAAGATTTTAGAGATGTAATTCCATAATCACATACCACAGTAAACTATAATAAACGCAGACTACGCAGGCAGACATGACGTTTCCCGATTTACTTCAAAGTTCTCCATGGGTTTATGTTCCATCTCTAGCTCGTAATTATCTGAGCCGGGTAATTGACAGAATTCGCTGTCGAGAAGCTCTTTTGACGTCTCAGACTTTGCGCACTTTCCGCATTTGTGTTTCATTAAGACTAAAATGCTACGTTCCAGCACTGTGGTTTAGTCCTCACATGCATACAACACTTTGAAGTGAGTGGGAAAAGCACTTTTGTTATGCTTTGTAATGAAAACAATATTTTAACTACGTTTATAATTACGGCCCCGGGTCACCCCTTTCGTTCTCTAAAAATACTTCTGCCTACCACGCTGCAAAAATTTCACGTCTGTCATGGCGGGCGATAATAAATGATCTTTCTAAGTTTATATCTTGAGTTAATGAAAGATGGGATTAAGTGGAATTACACATGACGCCGAGGTTGATGAGGACTGGAAGACTCTGAGGCGCTGACATTTCAAAGACACACACTCTTGTTTAAGTATTAATGACTTAATCAGTTTACGTACAAATCACAATTCTTAAAACTGTTTGTTATATTTTATGAATGAGTGATTATTAAAATCCATAGCAGATATGTACAATATTGCCACCTGCTGGTCAGTTATAATTGATAAAGTTCACTAAAGCAGAGGTTTACAAACTTTTGGACGCCAAGGTCCTCCAAATTCAATGATCCACTGAACCATTTCCTAAAATATAAACGCGGCTATTTTAAAACATTTACGTGCTGTTACGGGGGGGTGGATGGGGGGAGTTATACTATCAAGACAATACGGTTTAAATAATTGACATTTACATTGTCATTGTACTAAAGCCAAAAAATATAAATATTATCTGGAAAAACATTACTTATAAAAGCAATATATGATTTAATCATATTATTTATTGAAATCAATATTTTATATTGTGCTTTTCACAATACAATATACAATTACTATACACTATAGTTAAAAAGTTTGGGATCAGTAAGGGTTTTCTATTAAATAAATTATTTGTTTACTTAGCAAGTATGCATTACACTGATCAAAAGTTTTTTTTTTTTTTTTTGAGCACCAAATCAGCATATTAGAATGATTTCTGAAGGATCATGTGACACTGAAGCCTGGAGTAATGTAGCTTTGGTATCACAGGAATAAATTATATATTATAAATAAATTATATTAAAATAGAAAACTGTTATCTTAAATTGCAATACTATTTTAAAATGTTACATTTTTACTGTATTGTGTACTGTAGTTTTACTGTCTTACCGTATCAAGTAAATGCTGCCTTTGTGAGCATAAGAGACTTTTTTGATGCTTGCTTCTGACATTTTTTTCTGGACCCCAGTTTGAAAACTTTGGCCCTAAAAAAAATCATTCATACAACTGTCAGACATTTTCAGCATCTCCTGATGGTAAAGGTAAAAGAAAAACCTCAAAAAGCCAATAACTCATTCAACAACCCCTACATTTATTCTGCAACTCACCATGCTCGACTGCAAAAATGCTTGACTGTTGATAGCAGAGGTGATGTTCCTGTTATCACACCATGAGGACCAAGAAACAAATCCGACGAACACAGACGCACACAAACTCTCAGATAAAACCTACAGGGGCATTGTGTGTAGAATAACATTATCGCAAGATTACAAAACAGAGCATTCATATCCACGACGCCTGGACTCAAATGTGACTCACTGTTTGTTACATGTCTGATTTTTAGATATGTTTGTCGTTAGGTCTATGGGTTCATTCTTACAATACATCATAGTTTGAGGTTTTCGCTCTACTGTAAATCCTCTAGGGGTCTGTGGGTTACATCATACTCTCACTGGATCTTTTCAGCTGTCATTCAGTTTTTAATAAATGGCTCACTGTGGCCTACACAATCAATCATTGAGCTGCGGCTTGCAGCGTCTTGGCACAACTGCACACGATTAGGTAATGCATCTGCAAGTGTGTGGTAAAAGCCATATAAGAGCAATAATTTTTCATGAGGGACTTTTTTCCCCTCTTATCAGTGTATGAAAGATACCATATAGTTGCCACAGCCAAGCCTCCTTCATATGAAAGATTGAAGATCACTGTAATTTACACCAGCATGTTCCATCATCACCGGCATCCCTGACAAACACTGTGCATACTGGATACAGTGGTGCATCTCTGTTATTTGTTTACGCCGTCACCAGGGCAACTGTTGTGTCTCCGCATCCTGGAGAGAGTTCTTGGCGTCAGGGAAGAGCAGAGAGTGGCGACGGCTGCCAAGACAGGCTGCCATTACATCACAAACAAAAGCAGTGCCCTGATCGCTTAATCCACTGCGATCACACCACATCTATAAAATACCAAGAATTAGCATCATCTGGGGTGTTAAAGTGAAACAGATCAAAATGATAACCCGCAGCTTTGCCATAAAAAAGGATCACGTAAAACAGGATTAATCGCAGCATAATCAACAAGAGTCTTCTAAAAGGCAAAGTATTAAAATACTTTCTTCTATGCTAATGTGAAGGGACTATAAAATGCTTTGCTATAATATAGCCATTTATATAGGTTAATTTGTCAGAAATGACGCACTTGCCTCAGTTGTCCTCACAAGGCTCATGCAAAAACATCCAGCGTGACCAGTGTAGTCTGATTTAGTCCGAATCTTCTAAACTGGTTCTTTTTAGGGAATCAAAACAAAGCACTTTTCTGTGCAGTCTCATTCACAAACAAATGATTCGTTTTGAGCTTTAAACTCAAGAGATTTTTATTGAATTGAACATAGATAGATATAGATAGATAGATGATAGATAGATAGAAATATTGTTTATGCAGGATGGATGGATATATATAGGCCTACTATATTAATATATACTCTACCATTCAAAAGTTTGGGGTCGGAAATATATTTTATATCTTTCTGAAAGACGTCTCTGAGGCTGAATTTATTTTATCTAAAAAATTAAAATAAAAACAGTAATAATGTAAAATATCATTACAATTTTCTATTTGAATATATTTTAAAATGCAATTCATTCAATTTTTTTTTCAAGATACTTTGATGAATAGATACTTCAAACAAACAGCATTTATTTAAAACTAAAATCTTTCGTAATATTACATGTCATCTTTGTTCAATTAAAGGGGACCTATTATGCAAAAACCACTTTTATAAGGTGTTTGAACACAGTTGTGTGGCTGCAGTGTGTGAAAACATCGAGCCTATAATGGTAAAAATCCACACACTCATTTATTTATAATCTAATAAAATCATAAACAGTCTCTCAGGACGAGCTGTTTCAGATTCTCCCTCTCTGCACGTCACTGAGGGGAACAAGTCCCACCCATTAGTGACGCTGCCCTATAAGCAGAGACACAGCCCTGAGTGAGAAGCTCCGCCTCCGCCATTAACGTTACTGATTACTATAGCTGCTGGATATATACAATGTCAGCACCAAAGAGGCTTTTCAAGTGTTGTGTTTTGGGATGCACTAACGAACATAGGAGTGTCCATAGACTCCTTCTATCTGAGCCTGAGGACGTTGTGGTTAAGTTTCATTTTCTGAGGAAATGTCCTGGAAAAAATCGGTAAAGTCCCCAATACGAGTAGGGATCAATACCAATGCTACGTGCGTGAATGTCAGCTCCAGACAAAGTAAGTATCAAGCGTTTGTTTCCAAATTGCCTTTCTGAAAGAGCTTCTTGGCACTCTGTAAGGCTAATGATGCTAAAGCTACCATTGTCTCTGTCTGTTTTCTCTGCTGCTGTCTTCATGAATGATCGTGAATAGGAATGTGGTGGTTAAAAGTTGCATATGAAAGCAATGTGAGTCGATCGCTTGAGTTTGTTCGAGTGGGACTTATAAAGTTTGTGATAGCATGCCATGCACCATGAGACCAGCTATGTTGTTATTTTTATCGGGCTTTGCTCCCTGTCTGTGTAATTCATAAACGCGAATTTATTATGCACAGTACAATCAGATGACTGACTTTGAAACAGAGTATGTTTTCTGTAAAGATAACCGGCTTGTACTAATCGTGGAATGTTTATTTGCAAAGGCTAGCACTGCTAATGTGGGAGCTGGAGCTCTTGAAGCTCCACCCTCTTCTCTGGGAGCAACAGCTCATTTACATTAAAGCAACATACTCAAAATCAGAGCGTTTTGGCTCACACCCTAAAAATGGCAATTTTAACAAGCTATAAAAAATTATCTGTCGGGTATTTTGAGCTAAAACTTCACATACACACTCTGGGGACATCAGAGACTTATTTTACATCTTGTAAAAAGGAGCATAATAGGTCCCCTTTAAATAAAAAAAAAACTTGACTTTTGCATGGCCAAGAGCCTCTTACATCTCATTCAGACAATGCAAAACTAATTATTTTTACAATTCCATTCGATAATTACTGTGTCCCAATAAAAACACAGAAATTACAAGTTACTGATAACTCCGCGTATATACAAATCAGTCAAAAACCAATAAACCAGAACACAATATTTCCCTCAGCATTAGGAGATTCCCAAAAATTCCCATATTTTCACATGTTTTTATTGTCAGCCAAACCAACAAACCACACTTGAGAGATTCACGGCTGCTATGTCATCTGGGTCTCTCTGAGTGAGACGAAGTGGGTGTCTCAGATACGGGTGGGCATCCAGTACGAGAGAGCTTCATCCCCCATGAATCCCTCCATATGTGCTTCACCCTCCAGACAATTACAACTCAAGATCTGTGTGAAACCAGTACACCATTTATCAACTCTGTCTCATCACCCCACATGAACACCCCTTCATAAATCCATTTCTAATGTTTGAAAGGTGTCAGATGTGACCTGACTCATATTCAGAGTCTATACCAGATAAAAAGCCACCACCACAAAATCGAAAACCCTAAACCCTGGCAGAAATAGCTTATTCATCCCGCCGAGATGGCCACAGCTCAGACATGTAAAACAACCTGAGAATAGATCTACACTATTTCTTTTAGTCTCACTCACACACATCTATCAGCATCTGTCATCGCTAGGATTGACTAGCACAGCAAAAAGGCAACCAGTGTCCCGTGAGCGCTCTCTTCAGACATCATTTACTGTAAATGTGCGGCTTCATCTGTATCTTCATCAAGTTCACGAGGCCATGAAAGTCATAATGGCAATCTTTAGTGTTGCTCTGGCATGGGAGAGCACTGATGTCTTGGGAAAAGGGTTTTCTACCATGTTGGTTTATTAGCTAACCAAAAGACAACAAAATGCTGCCAAAAACAGGGTTTTGCTTCAAAAACCCCATTTGAAGAGTTGAAAATGTGGTTGACTGTGTGCAGACGATATATGATGAGTGGCCCCACATGTATTTATCTCATATACAAAAGTTGTGAGTCATTTTCCACTGAGACTGCTTTTGTTTATTAATTTGTTTATACAAAGAACTTATTCTTTAGTCTCAATAATCCCAGAATAAAAGGCGACTTTGGGTCGGCAACAGTTTTATGAATGTCATATATAATTTTCCAGATAACTAATATCATGTTTTTGTAACCCTTTATAAATAATGTTATGTCTATGTCAACAAATGCACTTTGGTTCATTTTACATCAACAGTTCAAGCAGTTCAAATAAAGGAAAAAATAACTATGATGTCCCTCTAGTGGTAAAATCTGATATTGCCAAAGTCAAACTGTAATAGTAATATACAGTACTATGTCTAATAATAATAATAATAATACCAAACATAAACTAATATAATATAATTTAGTAATTAATACTAAGTTTTATATTATAATTATATTTTAAAAATGTGCTACCGATTAATCTAACAAAAATAACTGATCAATATGCATGAACAATATAACTGTTACTACTGAGTAACATAGTTGACAGGTAACAATTAAAAATGTAAGTAAGTAAGTAAATAAATAAATAAAGAAGAACAGGGTTAAGAAGTTTTTCTCAGTTTCCCTGAAGCTAAGTTAAACAAACAAACAAAGGAACAAACACGAATGAATGAATGAATGAATGAATGAATGAATGAATGAATGAATGAATGAATGAATGAGAAAAATAAAATTTAGAGTTAAGAAGCATTTTCAGTTT
Source organism: Tor tambroides (assembly GCA_021397915.2). NCBI lineage: Eukaryota > Metazoa > Chordata > Actinopteri > Cypriniformes > Cyprinidae > Tor > Tor tambroides. The sequence goes on from JAFVLL020000720.1 coordinate 11,718, forward strand.
TCCCTGGAGCCAGTTAAAAAAAATAAATAAATAAATAAAATAAAGTGACTGGATATTTTTATATAGTACAGGATGGACAGATATATGGAATATTATAAATATATGTACTATATTAATAATACATATACACAAAAATTCAAAAACAATTTAAATATTCATATAGTTTGGTTTGGAGGACAAAATGTATGACACAAAAAAAATTGATACAAAAAAATTATACATAAATAAATATATATATATATATATATATACACACACACACACACACACACACACACAACTCATAAAATGAACTTATTAATTGCTTATGAAACTAGAGCAGCTGCACAAGCTCTGATGACCAGCCAATGGCTGGAATAATATCTATAGAAAATATTGTAATATCACATACCTCTACATATCGTCAGGAGACACTAGCATTAATTTTGGGTATCCTGTATATGCTTTTTTGTTTCTCAAAGTGACAGTAGCTGCTGCATTTTATGAATCACAGAGGTCTACACTTTCAGCTAAAAATCTTCTTTACTGTACTATTGAGGAAAAAAATATTTTTATCTCGGATGGTCTGAGGGTGAGTAAATTTTCATTCTTGAGTGAACTATCCCTTTAAATCCAGCCTCAGCTGAATTCGAACACACCTAAAGTTCACAGGATTTTGGGGCAAAACTAATCATTACTTATAACGATTATAGGATGACTGTATCAGTAACTTTTAACAAAACTGAACTTTAACCCAGCTCTGTTGAGAGAGAGAAAAAATGCAGTTAAATTAAACATTGTGTCCAACATTTGAGTGATATGAAAGCATGCTCTACCCTATTGATAAAAATGTATTATTTCAAATAAAATGAAAAAGAAAATATAGGGATGAACAGAATTAAGAAGCTCTCCTCAGTTTTCCCTGAAGCTGTGTTATATTAAAAATGAATTTCATTGCAGTTTCACCAAACTGCCAGAGGAGCAAGACAATTAGAGCAGCACAGCGGCTGATTCCCTCAAGTGCCCAGTCAATATGTTCAGTAAACAGCCTGAGCAGCACCTCCACTGAATGCATGATAAACTGAGGGAAACCAGTGGGCTGAAGACATCAGGTACAAGGTTTATTCATTAGCATAATTACACTCTCTTGAATTGCGTTAATTTCTCTATAGAGCATTTAGCAAGGTGGGGAGAGGGTCTAAAACTCAATTACACCGTATTTTCTCCAGAGACACAGGCATCAGTGACTGATGGGCTAAAATGATTCTCACAGCAATGCTGCACATACGTGAAAGCTGTTTATGGCAAACAGGAGGGGAGGAGAGGATCGATGAGAAGCTTTAGAACAGAACAATATTGTCAATAATAGAAATGCTGCTTGGATCTCCACCACTAGAGGTCAGTATAAGCACATGCAAACTTCAGATATATCATTTGACATGGGAATGAAAGGGGCAGATTTGATACCAAATTCATAGCTAGACCCTACTACAAGCAGACAGAGAAATTGTTACTGTTTTACTTCTCGTAAAAAGAGAAATCCTGACTGTTGTATGTCGAAATGTTCAATTCATCTGTATTAATATTAATGATAATGCTAAATGACATCCCAATATTATCAGCTTACACTACAAGTCAAAAGTTTGGAATAATTTTTTTTTTTTAATGTTTTATGTTTCAATGTATGATTTTTAAAAAGAAGTCTGAACAAATGCATTAAATTGAAAGTAAAAACATATATAATGTTAGAAAATATTTTTATTTGACTGGAGACTGGAGTAATGGCTTGAAATCATGGATGAAAATTCAGCTTTGCCATCACGGGAATAAATTACATTTTACAATATATTCAAATAGAAAACAATTATTTTACATTGTAATAAATACAGCTTTAGTCAGCATATACAGACATTAAAAATAACATTAAAACATTAAAAAATATTAATTACTCCAAACTTTTGACTGCTAGTGTATAACTACACTATAAGACATTGTACAAATATATTATATATACAATATAAAACTTACAATAGTTCTTTTATACAACCTATACTCCAAATAATAATAATTGATGTGAAGTAATGATTTTGAGTAATGCAAACTTGATTTGTCTACTGCAACCACTTATGGTCCATTAATTTGTTTAGTTTCATTTTAAAATTTAAATGGTTTAAGGCAACAGGTTTCTATACAATCAACTCATTTGGGTTAAGAGTGTAAAGTCTCCTTACATGTTTAAAACTGTATGGCCAGAATAAAAGCTACAATGTCTCCTATCATTTATCTGATTATCTTTTCAGATTAACTTTTAATAGGAACACATTTGTATTCTGAGGTAATATTGTTTCCAGCACAATCAAAAGGGATTAATTAAGCACATGATAGTGGTTGTGACCTTTGCAGCTCTCTGTGATGATGCTCTAATGAGACTGAGGGTCACACTGTTGTCTGCTTTAGGTCAGGAGGGACCACAGGACTGACACAAGAAATGAGATCCAAAGACGCAGTGTCTCACTGCCGTCTCGATGACTCTGTCCCATCTGTTCACTGTTTGTCTGAGTTCGTCTGGCATGGTGTTTGATATGAGTGATGAGCCCATGCCACTACCAGACACCAGGAACTCCATCAGCCTGCAACTACTGAGAGCAGTTTATCTGAGAGCCACATATCCTTATATATATCTCTCTCATCAAATCAATACATCTGTAATCATTTGGAGTAAAATATGATTTATATGGCTTTTTGTCTGCACACACATTGTTACAAAACATCTCTGCAAACAGTATCCAATATCTATTTAAAGCACCAGAGCAAGGGCTCCACAGTAAGAGGAGTGTGCTTGGCCTCATTTAAATTAATGTAAGTACTACTACTACTACTGCTGCTGCTGCTGCACATTTCAATACAGTATTGGGGAGTTTAACCATCTTGGATAAATTAGATTTTTTATTTTAATTTATTTTAATTAATTAATTAATTTTTTATTTATTTATTTAGTCTTTTGGCAGTCAAATAATGACTCAAAAAGAGGTGTTAAAAGTTTTTTGAGGGATGTCAAAATGAATGTGTACTTTAAATATTAAATAATATGCTTAATGAAGTGATTTTGACATTCATAATGTTGACAAGTGCAAGTGGAAACTTTCAGAGAGCTCTACAACATGCTCTCTCGGTCAAAGAACTCAAACTAAACTTAATTAAAGGGATACTCCACCCCAAAATGAAAATTTTGTCATTAATCACTTACCCCCATGTCGTTCCAAACCCGTAAAAGCTTCGTTCGTCTTTGGAACACAATTTAACCTGTTAACCCGCACCAGGGCGCTCTCGCACCGAACGCTCTTTGTTTGCACATGTCATTGTTTAGGAATAGAATAAATGAAATGGGAAAAAGTTAATCTTGACAAACTATCATTCTGAAGGTCTAAGCCTCAAGCATCGACGATAGATCGCTGTTTTTCGATGGAAAGCTTATAAGGAATGTATTTGCTAAATTTGTGTAAG
>JAFVLL020000721.1:0-14477 GCA_021397915.2 Tor tambroides
CTAGTGTAAACTGAAAACTATTTGAGCTTTATTAAAATTATTTGCACTGATTTATTGTGTTGGATATATTTTGTTCCTTTGTGCAGTGTCTCAGGGGATGAGTCTTTGAGTCTGTATCAATGTCAACAAGCTGAAAAAAATAAAACCAAAGTTTTTTGAGATAATGTAATCTTGTTAAAACTGATTTCATAAAATTGGTATCGAAAAAAGTATCGTTCAGGAACCGGTATCGAACTCAAGGTATCGGTATCGGTATCGATATCGAAAATTTTTGAACGATACCCAGCCCTACGCTAATGTCAGTCAGTGTTCATCATTAATCGAATGATCTGCAATATTGCTTTCACACAACAGTTCAATAAACAAACTTTGCTTAGATACAGTTACTTGTTCATTCCTGAATGAATTAGTGGGTTTAAAAAGTATCGTTTGAATAAATGATTCAGTGTCTCACTCATAACGACAGATGTTGCTACAGATTTTTAAAAAAAAATCTGCCTAAATAGGCTGAATTTGGAAAAGAATACTAGTACTTACATAAATATATTACAGAAAATAAGTGTAATAAGCTAGTATGCAATTCTGATTTGCAGCCACTGAACACAAACAAGAACTCAATCAAATATAAGGACTGTTACATAAAACGTTACTAAAAGTTGCGATCATACAAATAATCTTATAAGAGTCGTCTGAAATGTTTTAGTAACTTTAAAGGTAAATAATACCGTTTTCAGATGAAAGTGGAGTGAGGACGCTCTCCTGAGCGTCAGGCTCGGGTGTAACGGCGGCTGAGCTACAATCCACCAGGAGCTCAGGAGCCATGGACTGAGACATACATAACAACTAGAACAATACAAACAACATGTTAGATCAATTATAACATGATGTAATCAGGTTACATACTTTATATACTGTACGTACATACTAGTAGCCAAACGTTCAGAATAAATACGATTTTTTAAATTTTTTTGAAACAAATCTTTTATGCTCACCAAGGCTGAATTTATTTGATCAAAAATACAGTAAAAACATAATATTGCGAAATATAGGACAGTTTACAACAACTGTTTTCTAATTGGAAATATTATAAAACGTAATTTATTCCTATCATGTAAAATTGAAATTTTAACAGCCACTACTCCTGATGTGTTTATTTTTTCAGGATACTTTGATAAATACAAAGTTCAAAAGAAGAGCATTTATTAAAAATACAAATCTTTTGTGAGAAAATGAATGCCTTTACTGTCTTTTTTTTTTTTTTTTTTGATGCTTAATATTTTTGTGGAAACCATGATACACTGTTATTCAAAAGTTTGGGGTAAGCAAGATAAAGAAAAATACTTTTATTCAGAAAGGATGCATTAAATTGATCAACAGTGAAGACATTCATAATGTTAGAAAAGATTACTATTTAAAAAAATTGCTGTTAATTGAACTTTGCAAAGAATGAAAGGAAGACAAAATGTATCTCAGTTTAATCTTAGGTAGCAAAAACTTTGTTGTTTTCAACATCAATAATAAGATGAACAATTATCAATAATGGAGCACCAATATATTGAGCACCAAATCAGCATATTAGAATTATTTCTGAAGGATCATAATGAGTAATGGCTGCTGAAAATTCAACTTTGCAACAGGAGTAACTAACATTTTAATTGTTTTTTTCTGTATTATAGTATATTATTGACAACATAGGTGCATAAGAGACTTTAAAATGATAATTAAAACATTACCACATCATAATTTTTCCATGCATGTGGTGCAAGTGATTCTGTGTGAGTCCATACCTGTGTGTTAGCAGAGATGGTGGCCTCCAGGGCACTGAGTTGACTCTCAGTAGCTTCAGCTCTGCTCAGTGCTTTCTCCACCCTCATGCCGATGGCCTCGATTCTCTCCTTTATCCTTTTCTCACTGCCCATGAGCACCTGAGCTGCCCGCAAGGCCTGCACCACCATGTCCTCCACTTTCCTCAGAGACTTCAGCAGGTCTTCTGCAGCCAAATGCTCTGCTGATGAATCAGTGACCACAGCCACATCCCTAAACTGAATCTGAGCGTCGTCACAGGTGCTCGTTCCCTGGTCTTTGAGAAGCACCTTCATGCCACGCTTAGTCTCTTCCAGCTGGGCTGTTATGTGATTGACTTCCAGGCTTTGTATTTGCTTCTGTATGTCCATCACAGTTTCTTGTGGGACTTGGGCAGCCTGGTTTTTCTTGCCCTCTTTAGTCTGGCCTCTCCACCAGGTGATGGCGGCCGCTATGTGGGCTTCCTGTGTCTGATGCTTGGCCTTGTGCTGTCCTTGCGCTGCCAGCGGGGATTCAAGAAGCTCCAGTTCTTTCAGACTGGAAAGCAGATGGACAACATGCATCATGCAATGCAAAGCAATGTTATAAGATGACACGAGATATCAGAAGTGATTCCTTACAGTGTGACCAGCTGATGCCTAGAACGTCCATGTTGTTGTTGCTTCTGCAGATAGAGTCTCTGTAACTTCTCACTTGCACTGTTGCCAACTTTGTCCTGAAGAGCACATAATACAAAACAAGAATGTACTGCAGGTTTGGAATGACATGAGGGTAAAATTAAATGTTTCAAATCAAAATTTCATTTTTGTGTTGACTGCAGTCTTATATTAGCATCGAGATAGTATTATAGTTTTTTCATTAACATTTTGAATTAGTTTGAAATGGTTATTTTTATATTTTCTGTTTCATTTTAGTTTTAGTTTTGCTTTCATTTATTAATATTATTATTAATAATATTTCTATTAGTTTTTATTAATATTATTTTAATTATTTTAGTACATCAAGTTAAACTAAACAATGCCAATGTTTCCTGAGAAACTGCCTGAAATGAAAAACCTTTTTTGTATATATACACACAGACACACACACACACACACACATATATATATATATATATATATATATATATATATATATATATATTTAACCTTTATTTTAAGTAATGAAAATATTTTTTATGGTTTTAATTTGAGTTAATTTTAAAATCCCTTACTATCCCTTTAGGTCTGATTCAGCAGATCAGGGTTTCAATATTAAAATATGAACTAGTTGATTAAAAAAATAATTAATAACAATAACAACAACAACAACAGGACAACAAAACAACAACAATAATAATCATGATAATAATAATAACAACTCTGTGCCTCCTGGATTTTGTGTTCATTTATTAAATGGATATGCACTTTTTAAATATTTGAGCAAATGTGATAACAGATAATACTATTAAAAGAAAATGAAAAAAAATATTACAAAAACAAAGACATAATTGTAAAAATTACAATTAATAAATTGTAAAAACTTTTAAAATGTCAAGTGATATCAATTACATATTGTACTGATATTGTACTGTCACTTTCACTAATTAAGCAAGTACATCATGATTATCAATGGGTTTTCACTGCAAAACACAAAAATGCTGTAAATATCACTGCAATTTTCAAAAACGCTGCAGTGGTCATTTCTGTGATGACTGAATACTACTACTTCTACTACTAATAATAAACTGTAAAGTAACTTTCATTCACTGTTACTACTTTAGTAACTTCAGACAAAGCTCCCAGTGTATCATGTGGATGTTGTGTGGGTGTTGCTCACAGTCTCTGAGAGCTGTGTGTGGAGTACATGGGATATCTCTACAGGCTTTATCTTCTGGAGGTTTTGAATGTCTCCTCTCTGAGGGACGCTGGGTAAGATCTGGCTCAGTGAACCACTAATCAACTCCATAGCCACATTCTGCGACTGAAAGAAAAGAAGAAGAGAACATATAATGTACAGCCGTTACGTTTATGTCACTTCGACGTGTGAATTGTTTAACTCTCTGATGCACTGATGATCTTTAATTGACGGTGCGATTCTGCATCTAAAAAGCAGCACGCGCGATTGTTTGACCGTTCAGTAACACATTGCTGACAATGTAATGAGATTAACAGCGATTATGAGAAAGATACTGTTTTTAAACAACAGTTCAATACACAATTAATCAAGTGACTTACATTTTAAAGACATAATGCCAGTTTCTTCGTCTATTTCTGGGCTGCCAACAAAAACTTTGAAACACAGCCAAAACAGAATCAATACAATACTGATGCTTCGGTTCAGAAGGAATCGGTGGTTTTGAACCGAATGATTCATGGTCAGATGGTGAAAAAAATGTAATTTTGTGTAAAATGTTGATAGTAGACAAGTTTTATTTAAACGAATGTAGATTTTCTTAAAGTTTCTCTATGATTTGAGGCATTCAAAAATCATTAATTATTTTAAACAACAATCTTAAAACAACAAAAAACAAAAGTGCCTTAAAACTTTCTAAATTACTGGCAACATACATGGATTAACCCCCTGAAATGTGATTTAATTTGTCTTATAATTAGTTTTTTTAAATTTAATTTATTTACTTTTATTTAATTTTTATTATTGTATTTTTTTATGATATGCTGCTTGGATTTATTGTTGCTGTGTTTAACAATGGAAAGGTGACAATGTCTGTTTGTTATTTGAAAGGTTTAATAAAGTGGTAAAAAAAACTGGCATAAACATTTAATTTGCAGAAAGGCTTCTTTCCCACATTGTGGGCAATGTTATCTGTTAGATTGTGTATCAGTGTCAGAAATTAATGAGGACTTCGGACAAAAATGCCACCAAAATGAACAAAAATGTCTCCCCAAAAGTAACTTTTAGGCTTGATCTAGTGCAATAAGCAATGATAAGGATTTTGTGATGATATTGCAGCTGTACCCTCTAATGAGTTTCTGTTTTATTATTATTATTATTTAATTTTTTTTTTTTAACATAAATGCCATGACAGATGCAGCTTATTTAATGGCAAACATGTTGGCTGGTGATTCATCATGGTTATTCATTTGGCCATTAACTTTTAAATAATTCATGCATCAGAGAGATTATCCACTGTATAGCAGTAAATGTGATATAAACTGTTACCGGTTGAGCTTCCTGAATCTCATGGTGCAGAGACTGATGGTTTGTCACACCTGTCCTCTGTGGGATGTAAGAACTGATGTGGTATTTATTTAACCTGCCAAAAATGATTACATTTAGAGCATAAATGATACTTTTTTTTGCTGCTTTTCACAAGTTCCAACTGACTTTTCCTGCTAATGAAACAACAGACTGACGGAGAGGTGCATCGGTGGTGTTTACCTGAAGAGTGCTTGCTGTGAGTGCTCTTGTAGCCTCATCAATTCTGACTGCAGGCCCTTCAGATGCATTATTAGCAGACAACAGAACACCATTACTGAACAGTCAAAGCATTCTTCCACACGGTCACAAGCATATTCTCAACAAAGGAATACCTCAATAATTTTGTGACTTTCAAAGTGAGTGTCCTTCAGCTTTTCCAGCAGGATGCTTCTCTGTGTGGAATAAACAACAAGTGCCATAAAGAAAGACAAAATCTACTTGACACAGTAAAAAGGATCACCACAGCGTTTAATATCACCTTTGTAAGGTCTCTGTCTTTCACAGCCAGTACCATGTGAGATTCTTCTAATTCTCCCTGTGAACATGATCAGACAGTATTACTGTAGCTCACTCTGTGGCCATATAAAATGCCCACTTAAACATATTCTCACCCTTAATTCAGAGTTTTCTCTCTTCATTTTGTTTAATCGATCTTCAGCAAGGTTCCTCTCAAGGGTTAATTTTTCATTCTGTAGAAAGAAATTGTAATTTAACACATAACAGAACTATTTTGAAATACTTATTCACAATGTATGATTCTATAAAAATCAGTACCTTTTCTTCAGCTATTTTGATTAGGGCTTTCAAGCGTTCACTTTCCTTTATCTAAAAGCCAAATGTCAAGGTATTGGGTAAGAATAGTCATTTATAAAACAAGTGTCATCAGTACTATGACTTCAAGAGCATGAATGATTCATACTAAGGCACAGTTGCTGGCCTGGGCTTTTGCGGCTCTGTCCTGGCTCTCCCTCAGTGCACATCTGGTTTCATCAAGTTCCTCTGAAAGGGATCGGGCTCTTACTACAAACAGCTGGGTACTGGGGACGTTTGAAAGAAAAAGAAAAACATCCTTATTAAGCTATATTGATTATTTATTATATCAGTTATACTGATGACATTGCATAGCCTATAATATTTATGTATTTACTTATAGATGGAATTTTAATAATGAACACACATTTTATTTATGCCAGGCTCTATTTTTTTAAATCCCTAATTTACCTAAAGTTCATCCCAAAAGGAAAATCGCTGAAAATGTATTCACCCTCAGGCTATCCCAGATTTAGCATTACGTCACTTGCCCACCAATGGATCCTCTGCAGTGAATGGGTGCCGTCAGAATGAGAGCCCAAACAGCTGATTAAAACATCCCAATAATCCACAAGTAATCCAAACAACTGCAATCCATCAGTTAACATCTTGTGAATGGAAAAGCTGCATCTTTGTAAGACACAAATCTATAGGCCAAAATACGAATCCATAATCCATAATAACGTTTCCTTTAGTGAAAAAGCATATCCCCTGTTTCCCCTCACATCAGAATCCACTGTTTTGGACTGTTTTTGCTTGTAAATGGTACTTGTGCATATTTCTCTCCCGATTCAGACCAGACGACTTTTTCACTGGAGAAAACTATGGATAGTGGACTCGTATTTTAGCCAGAAGCAATGGTTTGAAATTCAATTATCTTAATGGTGGATTTTATTTATTTATTTATTTATTTTATTATGTTTTTTTTTTTTTTTTTATACACACAGCTTTTCGTTTCACAAGGTGTTAATTATTGGACTGCCGTCATTTGGATTACTGTGATGTTTTTATCAGCTGTTTGGACTCTCATTCCGATGGCACCCATCCACTGCAGAGGATCCACTGGTGAGCGAGTGATATAATCTTAAGTTTCTACAAATGTGTTCAGATGAAGAAACAAACTAATCTACAACTATTTCTTTAATTTAATATATTAATATATTTAATTTAGTACTTAGTGTAGAGAACATTCCATTGATATCTGTCAAGTCGTATTTTTATGCACACACACACACACACACACACACACACACACACACACACACACACACACACACACACAGATAGATAGATTTGTGGTAAGAGAGGTGCATATAGTGGATACCTGGCCAGTTTAGTGTGCAGCTCTGACACCTCCAGACTGAGCTGCAGGATGGTGTCCTCACACTGAGAAACGGTCCTCAGCAGGCTGCTGTTCTGCTCACTCAACCTGTGCTGGGTGTGTTTGAGCTCTGACACTAAACCTGACAGATCTCCAGACTCACTGAAATCACACAGAACCATCAGACTACTGCTGAAATCACAGATGCCCTTAAAGACCCAACAAAATCAAAACGAGGCTTGTTGTCCATCTATAAATATGTGAATACAAGACAGAAAACTGCACCTGTCAAGCCATTTCTGGGCTCTTTAAAATGTAGTAAAAAACCAATGAAAATCACTTAACTGACCAATGACATTCAGCTCCATCTGTAAATGTGGCCTCGTTTAAAAGAAGATGATATTCAGTCCCTATGGGAACAATGTGAGACTGGTTTAAGATGAAAGTTTAAAATGTCACAGTTACAAAGTAAATTTTAACTTTTTTTCAGCAAGGATGTATTAAACTGATCAAAAGTCAGAATGACAGATTCCACAAAAAGAAGAACAACTGTTTTCAACAGTTATCAGAAATATTTATTGAGCACAAAATCATATTAGAGTGATTTCTGAAGGATCATGTGACACTGAAGACTGGAGTAATGATGCTGAAAATTCAGCTTTCATCACAAGAATAAATTACATTTTAAAATATATTAATATAGAAAACAGTTGTTTTAAATTGTAATAATATTTCACAATAATAGAGACTTCTTTCATAAACATTAAAACATTTTCTTGACCCCAAACTTGTGTACGCTTTCACTATTATTCACTTACCAGTTATAGATAATTTTCTTAAGGTTGATCCTGTTTGCTGTTTTTTATCCTCAGAAGCGCTATACATAAATCAATGTTTAGCACACGTTATAATATCTCATCTTAAAATTAGTCACATCACGTCATTTGAATACCCTGACATTTTTGTCTGTATCTCTCACCCATCTTGGCAGCACTGGGCGATCCACGCTTTCATGGTGGCATGAAACGTATCTCTACTAACAGGTTGGTTCTGGTTCTCTGGGTCCAGCATATGTCGTAAGTTGGTCAGCTTGTCCTGGCCGGCGCTTTGGAGCGTCATGGACTGAAGATACTGCACCACAGTGGAGGCCTGAACCTCTCCTATAGGTAACAGAGACATACACTGTTCAACTGATTGGAGTCTGTACGGTTTTTTAAAATGCAATTTCTGAATTTTCAGCATCATTACTTGAGTCTTCAGTGTCACATGATCTGAACATGAATATACTGATTTGGTGCTCAAGAAACATTTCTTATTATTAGCACTGTTGAAAATATTTGGTGCTTAATATTTTTAATTTAGTTTTTGTGGAAACAGTGATACTTTTTTCAGGATTCTTTAACAAATGGAAAGGTCATTTATTTATATAAATATAGATTACAAATTAGAAACTTTGGCATTTTTTAAAAAATCAATTTAATTCATTTTTCAGGATTCTTTGATGAATAAAAAATCCAAAAGAACAGCAAATATGAATAAACTGAAAAAAAAGCAAAGTAATTTGTTATATATATATTTTTTTTACTGTAAAAAATGCCTGTGAATTTAACGGTAAAAGACTGTAAAAATGCTACAGTAAAAACCTGTTAAATGGTTAATGGTATGTTCCCCTATACTATATATGGTGAAAAACTGTATTGGACATTACATGTAATTTTATGGTAGTATACCGTTTTTGGAAGTGAAAAAGAACCTATAATTTACAGTGAATAACCGTAAACTGACATTCCCAGAATTCCCTGCGTTACATTTCAAATTTGATGTTTTTTTTTTTTTTTGTAAAAAAAAAAAATTCTCTTCTTAGTTTTTTCTTATCAGTTTTGTACATTAGGTTTGTATGTTACATCTAATGTTGTTAAATTAATGTTTATTACATTATTTCAGTTTCATGTGTGTTACCATGATGGTGTTTAGTGTTTGTGTGAATGACACTGTGCACCTTCTATGTATGTTAATATTTAAAAGCTGCTTGTGATAGGCTTTGGTTCATCATGTGACTCTCATCACCACCTGCTTTTGGTGGTTATCAGCATATTATAAAGGTACAAAACAGATTTCAGTACTTCAATAGGTTGGTATATTAACATTATATCAGTTAGTGAAATTGCGGTATTTAACTGTAAATTTAAGTTAAAACTGTAAAACCTAAAACATTGCTACTGTAGCTTTTACGGTAAAATTCTGGCCACCACAGCTACCTGTTTTTTTACCGTAAATTTTACGCAATTTTTTTTTACAGCGAATGTATGTACTTACAGTATATATTGTGTGTGTGTGTGTGTGTGTGTGTGTGCAATGTCTTTACTGTCACTTTTGATCAATTTACTGCATACTGTATACTGCATCCTTACAAAATAAAAGTATTTAAATTAAATAAAAGTATTAAAATAAAAACCTTTTCTTTCAAAAGACACCAAACTTTTGAACGGTAGTATGTAAGATGTGCAAGTCTGCATTTATTATACTGTTTAAAGAGGAAACCGTACCTTTGCCAGTAGTGTCACATGCTTCAAACGTTATGTTCAGGAGTTCTTCCTCTGAAAAGCCATTGGTGTCAGCACAATCACACAGAGTCCTGTTTTCTGATGTAAAATCTAAAGCAATGTAAAGACACAGGTAAGATGACTGTAATTACAGCTGCACTCTCAGAAAATACATATGATAGTATCAAAACACTAACAAAGCATCATATCACCTTCACTGCTCTCAAGCAGATGGCAGGGCTCCATTGAGTATGTTCCAGAGTCGATGGAAAGACTCGGGACGCTGCATCCATTACAGCCATGATTCTGTGATATGAGCCTGAAAGAGGAAAGATGGGGCCCAAAGTCTTCCTCTAAAGACCCCTGACATCCAGTCAGCTTCTCTGAGGCCATAGCCACTGACAACCAGAGAAAGAAAACTCTGATATTGTTGCTCCAATGACATCTGTATCTCAATACCCTTCATTTCATTCAGAGAAGGACTTACATTTTCCAGAACTACTGAAGATGACCTAAAGAGATCTTCTGTTTCATGGTTTTACTGAAGTATGATAATGACAGCAACTGAGACATCAGAAATAAAGAAATGATATATACTATTTTTGGCATGAAATGCAATGTAAAATTACATACCTTTTTAGATGAATATAATCCTTTTAGAACACACAAGGATGGCATTATCAAAACAGCATAGATGATCTGTTGACAATCATACATATAGTTCATTCTTGGTCATAGTTACAGTGTTGTGTAGTATGTGCAACATCCTTGTTGCTTGTAGAGCTCAATGCTTCTAAAAGCAACAGCTGATCTTTAGAGAGGCTTTTCCTCTTTTCATCATAGACACACACTGGCACACATCAAAACCAGATGACATGGCTACCTCCCCCAAACGCCCTCCATTCACTGCCTGTGTGCTTCTAGCAGGATAAAACAATGCTGTAATGGACCATTTTAATTAACATTCAGCAGTTTTCCATATCAAATGTTTCAAGGCCAGCACTCATTAATATTAGCACCACCCACTGATTGTCCTTGTCCATTTCACCAAACATATCCAGCCTTCAGAGTATTTCTCTTAGTCAGCCTTTTATGTTGAAAATGTATAATTCTAATTCTAATTTTAATTTTAATTTAAATTTTAATTATTATTATTATTATTATTATTCCATAAAATGTTATATCATACTATAATTTTAGATATAATTAAACTATTTTCATATCATTGTCTATGTATAATAATTATTATTAATCTATACAGTATAATAAGGTATACTACTTTCATTGTTAATTTATTATTAATATTAATTTTATTAATTTGTTTTTAATATTATTTCGTCTATTTAATATTTTATTATAATTTTAGATACAATTATACGATTATAATGTCATTGTGTATTTGTTATTGTTATAATCTATCTGTATAATATACATTTTGATATAAATATGATACACATATATTATTATTTTAATATATTTACATATATTAAATAATATAATATCAATGTATTATTATTATTATTATTATTATTAATAATCTATATAACTTTGTATTATAATTTAATATTATGATATTATCATATAATTGTATATTTGTCATCAACAATAGTATAAATATGTAATTATAATTTACAAGTAATATATAAATAATAGATATTTATAATAGATATAATTATGCTGGTTTCATTTCGTTGTATATTTATTATTATTATTATTATTATTACTATTACTATTTATATAAACAATATGATAATAGTAGTGTAGTAGTAATAAGAATAGTAGTAATTATGTCTAAAATTATATAATAATATTCATTATTGTACATTTGTTATTTTTATTATTATTATTTAACTTTCTATTTTTATTATTGTTAATTATATATATATATATATATATATATATATATAATAAAATATATTATATTATATTATAATTTTAGATATAAATTTACTTCTATCGTATCATATGTGTTGTTGTTTTTGTCGTTATTACTATTATTATTATTATTATTATTATTATTATTAATAATTTGTCACACTTTACCAAGCTAAATATACGTTTATTAATATTTGTATTTTTATCATTTGTCACGCCTCACGATCATTTAGTGACGACAGAAAGGTCATTAAAATGTTGAAACAAAAAGTCGAAACTGTATGAATTTTCGAGGACTTTTAATTTGAAGCGCTTGACCGCTAACCCGGAAGTGTAGTGTATTTTGTTGTTCAGGTTCAGTTGCTGAGTCTGTGGGGCTGCCGCTGCTGATCATCACCACTGGATACGATCAAGTACAAACCAAAAACTGTGATACAGGGTTTTTGGCTCGAGTCGCAACCATGTCTCGGGGATCCATTGAAATCCCTCTGCGGGACACAGACGAGGTTTGGACTTGTTTTATCTCTATGCGGTGCTGAATATAATTTGATTACAGTAATGTGAATAGCTATCATCTGCTAACATGCTATCATTCACGCGCTTTTGATAAGTTTATATAAAATTAATTAACTAACAAAGGCGGATGACAGAAATTCTCTCATGAGCCTTAGGCTAACTCAGTCGTAAACCATACAGCGAAAAACTCTTAACGTGTTCAAGCTATTTCTAATGAAATGATATATATATATATATATGCGAAATGCCATTTATTGAGAACCAGGCAAATTGTACAAACTAGAGTTTAACCAAACATGTCAGGGGTATATAGAAAATAAGAAAAATCACAGCAACATTTTACGTTACATATTAAACAGTATCATAGATTGTTTTGCATATGTTTACATTTAGACGTTTTTAACTCCGTTTGACTTTATGAATATGACAAGACAAAGCGGAATTATAATCACAAGCTTATATTAACAACAATCCTAGCATCTTGCAGTTAACTTTAAAACAACGAACTAAATAATTTTCTCTAAATATGGTGTACCTTATGATATTCCCAAAATAAATGAAAAAAACAACAACTTCACATTAACTGAATCTATACTGTATTTATTGTATGATATTATTATATGATATTTGTTGTAGTTATTAGAGCTCTACTGTCAGTTTCAGCCAAACTCACTGGTGGAATTTTATCTCATTTTTATGTCTCGTCCTCATTAATGATCATTCATTTTTCTCAGGTTATTGAGCTCGACTTTGACCAGCTTCCAGAGGGAGATGAAGTTATCAGTATCCTCAAACAGGAACACACACAGCTGCACATATGGATTGCACTCGCTGTAAGTGACAAGCTTGTTTACGGTGACATTATTAGGATTTCTGGCGTGGAAAAATCTCACGACTATTTCTTTTCAGTTGGAGTACTACAAGCAAGGCAAGACAGAAGATTTTGTCAAGTTGCTGGAGGCGGCGCGCATTGATGGAAACCTCGATTACAGAGACCACGAGAAGGACCAGATGACGTGTTTGGACACACTAGCAGCTTATTATGTCCAGCAGGCGCGAAAAGAGAAGAACAAGGATGCAAAGAAGGATCTCATCAATCAGTCCACTCTTCTGTACACCATGGCAGACAAGATCATCATGTATGATCAGGTAATTAAAGGTTACAGTATTCATAGTGATCTCTGTTATCGTTGTGTTTTTTTTTTTTGTTGGGTCTTTAGCCTTATGATATTTCTCATTTCCGCAGAACCATCTGCTGGGAAGAGCTTGCTTTTGTCTCCTGGAAGGAGATAAGATGGATCAGGCAGACGCTCAGTTTCAGTTTGTACTGAACCAGTCAACAAACAACATCCCTGCACTCCTGGGTAAGTATGGCAGATGATCATTATATACTTAAAAGTCTGATTTAAAGTCAACTTGAAATCACAATTCACTCTATTTTTCCTAATACAGCAGAGTTTGTGTGGGTCTCAAATAGTGCTGCCAAATGATTAATCGCGATTGATCGCATCCAAGATAAAAGTTTTTGTTTACATAATATATGAGTGTGTACTGTGTATATTTATTATGTATATGTAAATACACGTACATGCATGTATATGTTTAAAAAAAATATGTTATGTTTATAGAATAAATATATTTATATATAAAATAAATTCTATGAATATAAATATATACATGTAAATATATGTAAACATTTTCAAAATATATATTGCATGTGTGTGTATTTGTATATACATAATAAATATACACAGTACACACACATATATTATGTAAACAAAAACTTTTATTTTGGATGCGATTAATCGTTTGACACAACCCTCTACAATGCGAGTAAATCACTCGCAAATGCGACTAAATTTCACTCTGGGCGACTAAATGATATTTAATATTAGCCAATGGCTAGTAAATTCTCAAATTTTACTCGCCAGTGTGTGAGTTGGAGGCTAAGTATCAGTTTAGCACAGATATATTCACTCGCGGAACACTGACTGAGCGCTTCAGAGTTTCGCTCTCCGTCAAGCGATCTGTGCTGTTCTTCAGTTCATCTCAATGGATGCGCAGCGCACCTGTGTTTGTACCTTGAACTCTAGGCGCATGACTCGCCGTCGCTTTGGTGAGAGCAAGAGAGAGTCTTACATACATGCAGAATTGACGCGCTACATGTAAACGATACTCTTTGTTGTATTTTCCTGTCAAAATAACGGAGTTCCTTTGGATTTCTTCAGCTTTTAAGAACTGCCGGGTTTTCCGGTAGTGGGCGGAACTAATGCGCAAACGACAATCTCATTGGCTGGCGCTCACCTATTATCCTCCCTGTTTTGATTTCAGCAAATCAGTTCGAGTGAACGCACACAACCTGATTAAATATTCATGAATCCAGCAGCTCGTTAATCCTTAGTGCGTTT
>JAFVLL020000722.1:0-21001 GCA_021397915.2 Tor tambroides
GATCGGGGAGAACGGAGGTGCGCTCACTCTATTGGTTAGTAAGACTGTCACTCAAGGCTGGCAGTCGTGCATATCCTCTGGAACAGAGTAATATCACGTCCACATCGCAGGCTTTGCGATTAGCAGATCGCATCGTCTCAAATCGCAATTGCGATTCGCTTTCGATTAATCGCACAGCCCTACCGGGTAGTTCTCTCTTCAAAAGTTAGCAGGCAGAGGGGGACATCACAGGGTTATCCGTTGTGCCAGTGGAATGGCAATCTGCTTGCCGCATGAGGCAGCGTCACCTGTTGCTTGCAGACGCGCCTGTATATTAATCGGCCTAATTTGCAGCACAATCGGCCGATGCCGATTAATTAAAAAATGCCAAAAATCGGCTGATCAATCGGTCGACCTCTAATTTTAAGCCAAATTTTGGCCGCTTTTATTCTCCACC
Organism: Tor tambroides; assembly: GCA_021397915.2. Lineage (NCBI taxonomy): Eukaryota > Metazoa > Chordata > Actinopteri > Cypriniformes > Cyprinidae > Tor > Tor tambroides. The sequence continues at coordinate 437 of JAFVLL020000722.1, forward strand.
ATTTATGTAGGAATTAGTTCAAATTTAGAGGGAATCGAATCTTAAAGATTCTGGTTTATTTGATTAAACTGATTCAAAATTTATAGCTTACACTCATCAACTATTCATCCAGCGTCTAGTAGAATTTAATGTATCTTACCAATTCTGTTTGTACTACTCTGTGGCCAACGATAATAATGCAAGATTGGTATTTGTGTTAACTATGAGCAAGGTAACAAGATCTGGGCAAAAGTTTAGCTTTAAAATACACAACACAAGACAACACTTCTTTATAATGAAACAAAAGTTTATTTGCTAACTGTTATTCTAACAATACATGAACTAAACCTACTGAAAACACACACACACACAATCCTGAAGATGAGATTTACTGAGTTTGCAGGAAGTCCCAAAATCTTTCAATTTTAGATCTCAACCTGAGAAAATCACAAAGCAGAGATTTGTCTTATTTTTACTGCTTAAGATCAATTCACACTAGTTCAGCAAGAGATGAGGCTTTGTTTGTTTTACTTGCGTTTTGGTGAAAGGAGGTTTTTTCCTCGTTGGCTTGTCTCAGGGAAACACGGCGCCTCTGATTGGCTGGCAGTCTTCCGTGGATGACATATTTTTGGGAAAGCCCTCGGTGGTGAATGGTGGTTGCCTGGTTACATAGGAGCCTCGAAGTTCATCTAAGGGAGTCTGAGTTTGCAAGACTTTTTGAAGATTTCTGCAGAGTCACGAAGCTTCAACAGAGTGTTTGAGAGTCTGGATGGTAAGAACCCTAGTCGCGTGTTGGGGTAGGCATTTCAGCGGTTCAAGCTGTTTTGACGGTTCCCGCAGTTCAAGCAACGAGTTCCTTTGGTCACTTTGGTTTTAAGCGACCCGATTTGGTCCATCCCAGAAGCGACTGTCTCAATCAGACGTTGTTGCAAGGCTTAGTCACGCCCCGTGCCGTTCCTTCTCATGCATAAATTAACATGATGCTATGGGGGAATATCTCTGCAAGTTTAGTTAATACTTCTACAAAGCATCGTACTAAGAGCATACATACCAAGGTCTTGCACATAAAATAAGCTTTCATTCAAGGGCAAATATCGGGTATTTTGCATACACATTAATAATTTTATCTACTAAAAAGGGTTATACAACATTGATTAACTTCACAGATTACATAAAACACACCAAGCATATAAAAGGCCTATAACATTATCAGTGGGTATATTTGCTCTAGTAGCAGCAGTAGTAACTGGTTGTCTTTTAAAATCATCATTGAAATTTTCTGTTCTTTGTTGGAGCGAAATAGTGAGTTGGGCCGCAGAAGAGCAGGAAGCAGATGGTCAAAGCGGGTCATGGGATGTCACGCTGTATAGATCCTGTGTGCGTTTGCAGGCCGGGAGGGTGTCAGTAAATTAGCCTCTTCCTGTGCATATACTGGTTCCATACATAGTAATCACGAGATCTCTGTTGTTCTCCTGATTGGATTCGTTTTTATCACTCTTCCGATTCTTCTGATGAGATGACGATAAGGCATTGACAGGAAATTGACCCAGACCATTGGCGTCATGTGATAGGGTGATTAGTTTAGACCTCATGATGGTTTAGGGGGAATCTTTAGTCTTCCTTTGGAATGTGTCTGTTCTGCAGGATACAGGATATCAAAGCACAAAGCCCCTACAGCTTTGACGAAACTCTTCTCACCTAGCATGTCTTTTCAAAGTGAAAGCAGCCTTGTCACCTGACCTGAATACAGCGCACTGATTCGCTAAAATGGACTTCTGTTCAAAAACAACAAGGGCGCTTGTCGGCTTCTGCAGTAAAACGTGAACTCGCGATGCCTTGAAAGTGGACAATACCAGCTTTTTTGACAAAACGTGTTTAGAGTTCAGATTGCGCTATATGTGGAGAATAATGCAGGGTAATCAGCTCTTCTTCTTTTTTTAAAGTGGTGTTTATCGGTTTTTGCAAATTAACTCTTCATATGTTTACTCTTTAATACAGCAATGAACAAGAGCATACAGTTTATTGCAATCTATGAGAGCTGAATACAACCATACAAAGTGAGCAGGTCTGGGGCAGTTTTCCATTTTTCCCTCCACATTGTTTCTCATATATTTCTTTCTTTCTTTCTTTCTTTTTTTACTTTAGATAATAATAATAATAATAATAATAATAATAATACAACCCGAATTCCGGAAATGTTCAGACGTTTTTTTTTTGTTTTTTTTGAATAAAATGAAATCTAAAAGAGTTTCAAATCACATGAGCCAATATTTTATTCACATATTTATGTGAATAAATATATAAATATGTATACTGTCTTCACCAGTATATGTGACTTTTTGTATGAGGTGTTTGTGCTGATATGCTCTTTAGGTTTTCACCAAACTTGGAACTGTGCATTATGGCCAAACATCTCCACTTTGGTCTCATTTGTTCAAAGGACATTGTTCCAGAAGTCTTCTGGTTTGTTCAGATGCAACTTTGCATACCTAATCCGTGCTGCCATGTTTTTTAGATATAAGAGGCTTTCGTCTGGCAACCCTTCCAAACATACCATACTTGTCCCATATTTTTATAACTGTACTGTCATTAACTTTATCATTTAACATGCTAACTGAGGTCTGTAGAGTCTGCGGTGAAGTTCTAAGGTTGTCTGCCATTTCTCTGAGCTTGGGGTGATTTTGCTGGGACGTCCACTCCTGAGAAGATTGGTGTCTGCTTTGAATGCCTTCCACTTGTGAATAAACTTCCTCACTGTAGAATGATGGACTTCAGCTTGTTTGGAAATGGCCATATTACTCTTCCCAGATAGATGGCAGCATCAATTGATCATTGCTGATGTCTTACCTCCTTGGCAATCACACACCTGAGGGCTCAAGGTCAGCAAACTGCCAAAATATCTGCTTTTATAGAGGTGATCACTGTTGCTGATGATCAGTTAATCAAAGGCATTTGCTTAGCAGAGCCTGACCGTTACTAACTCTCTTAATTCCTATGTTAACAGTAAGGATGTCCTAACTTTGTCACCCATGGCTTTTCCATTTTGGCTTTATTTTTGTTAAATAAATAATGACACGGTGCAATATGTCATGTGTTGTTGTTCATCTGAGGGTTTATTTTCCAAATTTTAAGACCAGCCAAGAACAAGATTTTTTTATTTTGTCCTGATACGGAAAACCATGGAATTCAATAATGTGTCCAAAATTTGTCAGATGACTGTACATGCATACATTTTAAAATGGATAAACAAACTGTAATAGTCTGTTGCAATGATGGTGTAAAACTGATTCTGAAAATTGTTGTGCATGCGCCAAATTAGTCAGCTGATTTGTGCATACATGTCAGGGAATTTTGCACATTTGTACTTAGTAGTTAACGAGTATCATAAATGTGCATTCCAGCTGTTGTTTTCACTGTTATTGAGCAACATTATTGTCTGCATTCACAGTATGCATAAAGTTCATATCAGTTGGAAGCAGCTTCTCTTAGTCTATCATTAGCAAAGTTTACAATTTGCTCAAATGCTTTTAAAATGAGAACATCAACATCATCATCTATTTCGATCTCATTGTGGTAGTTCTTCACTGGGAAAATGCAGTTCATTGGCACCCCAATCTTCTCACAGCACAACTGCATCTAAAGAAAGAGAAGAGGTTAAAAAAAAAGATGACTCTAAAAATATCAGACAAACTCAGTATTCACAAATTATTTTTCCATTAAATGGGATGATCTACCCTCTCTTTGATCCTTTTGCTGGTGTATACCTTCTTTAGGTCTTTTTTCACCAGTGAACATACTTCATCCACTTTAGTCATGACGATCACTTGAGGAATTCCTACAATGATAGAATTCATTGGTCTATGAAGTGGTTAAACTTTTTCTTGTTGTAATAAGAAAATAGTAACTTGTTTAACCTGAGCAACGCACAAAAATGTTGTCATTGGGAACATGCTGAATGTTAAGTTCAACCTATTTTTAATTATTAACAAAGAGGCCTTATACACTCGTACACTCTAAACAGTACCAGAAAAGGGTTCTTTGGCTTGTAATAATAGCAGAACCCTTTTTAGTGTTAAACAGAACCTTTTTTACAGGGTTCCATATAGAACCATACTTTGAAAATGCTATATAGGACCTTAATGGTGTTATAAATAACCTTTTAATGATGGTTTTTCATTAATATTAGTATTATTTGTATGTATTATTTATTAATATTGTTTTTTTTTTATTGTTATTGTTTCTCTATCTGCCTGGTCTTATAATATCTTGAAGTGTCTATTAGGGTTTTACATAAAATCAACAACAACAACAACAAGTGTCAATTAGGTACTTTTATTTATTTATTTTTTTAATGACGTGAAATTGTAGCAAAAATGACAAGTGTTCTAACAACAGTTATTAGCAGAATACATTAATGAATGATAAAGTAGTAAAACAAAATATAACATAAAATAATGTATTGAAGACCAAGCTCCAGTGAAATATCTTCATAATCCTCTATGATGCTTTTAAGTTAGTCATTATTTGTATTTTGTTTTGATTGAATGGCAGTTTCCCTCTGCAGATGATGAGGTTGTAGGATGTGACAGCATCTGAAATGCACAATTGAGTTTAGATGTGTGTCTCCTTTCATTTGTTTATGAAAACAGTTGTTTATGAAGGCCAAAAGTAGTATGTGAGCATTTCACAATGTTAAAAGGAAGAAAGTCATGGGATAGCTGGGTATCTTTATGCATAAACCCTGATAATAAAAAAAATCTAACAAAATGGACCATAAATTCAACATCTTTAAATAACATAAATTCAATATCTTTGTTACTTACTTAGTGAAGAAGCGGAGAGTAGTATCCTTAACTATAAGCCCTTATTGACGCTGTTCCCGAGTTGCTGCCGCGTGTTCTGAGTTTGAGCTCCTTGTCTATTTTCTATCTTAAAATCAATTTTATACAGCATCATTTTTGTTTCTATAACGTGTGAATATATCCCCTATCGCATTCTACAACAAAAACAATCAGAGCGCATTATCACTAGTTTTATTTTGATTTCCCGAGTCCGCTATTAGCTTATAGCCCGTTAGCATCACCAGCGTGGTTGCCGTTAATCTCGCTTACACTGCTAATACTCTATTCACACACATTACCATTGTTTCACTGTTACTTGCTTTAATGGCGGATTTGTGTCTACCTTTGAGTGCAGGTGAGGACGCGTTCAAGCTGCATTCGGTGCATTCTGCCATAGAGAAGCAGATCCGCGACCTGGTGGAGAAGCAGGCCCAGCTGAGAGAGGGGCGAGCCGCACTGGAAACATCCCGGGCTGATCCTCACAAGTCCGGGGTAAGTATACAGCATGCTGCTAACACTCCCACCACCTCTACTCCGTGTGTTTCTCTGCACAGACCCCATGCACCCAGGACACGATCCTCCCAGATGTCCTTCACTCCGGCGCTGGGACACGACGGACCCTGGGTGCACCAGCAGCAGAAGACGCGAGCCAGGCCCCGGGCGATGACCTCTCCCCCTCCGGCCTTCGAGATCTCCACCCGGAACCACTTCGCTCCCCTCCGCGAGACAGAACGCAACGCTCTAATCGTCGGAGATTCCAATGTCCGGCACGTCCGTGCTACGTTGGCTGAAGGTAAAGTGCACACTCACTGTTTCCCTGATGTTCGTGTTCTCGATGTTTCTGTGTGGATACCCTGAAGGGGGACAAGAGCATTGCAGCTGTTGTGATTCATGCGGGGGTTAACGACACCAAGTTGCGGCAGATGGAGACACTGAAGAGGGACTTCAGGAGCCTGATCGAGACAGTACGCAGCACATTGCCCGCGACAATGATCATCGTGTCAGGACCTCTTCCCACGTATCGACGAGGACACAAAAGGTTCAGTAGAATTTTTTGCTTTAAACAAATGGTCATGGTGTGAAGAACAGGAACTGCTCTTTGTTAATAACTGGAATCTTTTCTGGAATCTTTTAGGCTTTTCCGTGCTGATGGCCTGTACCCCAGCAGAGTCGGAGCGGAACTCCTGTCGGACAACATCTCCAGGACGCTACACTCCATATGACTAGTAAGTAAATTCTCAAATAACTGCTATGATGACTTTTGTTCTACTCACTTAAATGATAGAAGTACTTGCGTTGTTCAGTCTATAAAGACTGTGTCTGTTCCCCGAATAGTGAGGTCAAAATATAAATTAAAAAAATCTGATCGTGATTAAACCAGAAAAAATGCTAAATAAATGAACAAAAACAATTTTTAAAGCTTGGGCTCCTAAACATTAGGTCATTTACACCCAAAGCAGTTATTGTAAATTAAATGATCACAGATAATAGTTTTGATGTACTCTGTTTGACTGAAACATGGCTTAAACCAAATGATTATATTGGTCTAAATGAGTCTACTCTACCAAGCTACTGTTACAAGCATGAGCCCTGTCTGACTGGTCGTGGCGGCGGTGTTGCAACAATATATAGTGATATTCTCAATGTTACTCAGAAAACAGCATACATGTTTATATCATTCAAAATACTTCTACTCAATGTTACACTGTCAGATATGCAAAATAAATCTCTCCTATCTCTTGCTCTGGCTACTGTGTATAGACCGCCAGGGCCATATACAGATTTTCTAAAAGAATTTGCAGATTTCCTCTCAGACCTATTGGTTAATGCTGATAAAGCGCTTTTATTTTTTGTTAAAGATATTAACATTCACGTTGATAATACAAATGATGCATTAGGACTTGCGTTTACCGACCTAATAAACTCTTTTGGAGTCAAGCAAAATGTCACCGGGCCCACTCATCGTTTTAATCATACGCAAGATTTAATTATATCACATGGAATTGATCTTACTGATATAGATATCGTACCTCAAAGTGATGATGTTACTGACCGTTTCCTTGTATCGTGCATGCTGAGTATTACTGATATTAACTATATGGCTCCACGTTATCATCCAGGCAGAACTATTGTTCCAGCCACCAAAGACAGATTCACAAATAACCTGCCTGAGTTATCTCAACTGCTCTGTGTACCCATAAATACACATGAACTAGAAGAAATGGCTAGAAACATGGGCACTATCTTCTCTAATACATTAGAAGCTGTTGCCCCCATCAAATAGAAAAAGGTTAGAAAAAAAGAAAACTCAAAACTCAAAAAAGAAACTGGTAATCTTGAGCGCAAATGGAGAAAAACTAACTAGGAAGTTTTTAGAACTGCGTGGAAAAACAGTGTGTCCAGCTATAGACAGGCTCTAAAAGCTGCCAGGGCAGAGCATATCCGCAAACTCGTAGAAAATGACCAAAACAATCCAAGGTTTTTATTTAGCACAGTGGCTAGATTAACAAATAACCAGACGCCACCCAATCTAAATATTCCCGTACAGTTTAATAGTAATGACTTGAATTTGAATGAATTTCTTCACTGATAAAATAGATAACATCAGAAATACAATAACAAATGTAAATTCTACGGCATCTAGTAATTCAGCTTCATTCATCGCACCCATAAAAAAACTGCAGTGCTTTACAACTATAGGACAGGAAGAGCTAAATAAACTTATCACTGCATCTAAACCAACAACATGTTTATTAGATCCTGTGCCCACTAAATTACTGAAGGAGTTGTTACCTGTAGCAGAAGAACCGCTTCTCAATATTATTAACTCACAGTTATAGGTCACGTCTCAAAACCATTCAAGCTGGCAGTTATTAAGCCTCTTATTAAGAAACCACAACTAGATCCTAGTGAACTGGCAAATTACATACCCATTTCAAATCTTCCGTTTATGTCTAAAATTTTAGAAAAATTTGTGTCTGCTCAATTGTGCTCCTTCTTGCAAAATAATGATCTCTATGAAGAATTTCAGGTTTCAGGCCCCACCATAGCACAGAAACTGCACTTGTTAATTAAAATTACAAATGACTTGCTTCTTGTCAGACCAAGGCTGCATCTCATTGCTAGTTTTACTTGATCTTAGTTCAACACTATAGATCATGATATACTCGTAGATCGATTACAAAACTATACGGGTATCAAGGGCAGGCTTTAAGATGGTTTAGATCCTACCTGTCAGATCGCTACCACTTTGTTTATTTAAACGGGGAGTCATCTCAATTATCACCAGTAAAGTATGGAGTACCACAAGGATCTGTCCTTGGTCCTCTGCTATTTTCAGTATACATGTTGCCCCTTGGTAATATTATTAGAAAATACGGGATTAGTTTCCATTGTTATGCTGATGATACTCAACTATATATCTCAACAAGACCAGATGAAACGTCTAAATTATCTAAGCTAACAGAGTGTGTTAAAAATGTAAAAGATTGGATGAACAAAATTGTTCTCCGATTAAATTCAGATAAGACAGAGATATTACTTATTGGACCAAAAAAACAGTACACAGAATCTCTTGCACTACAATTTGCAACTAGACGGATGTACTGTTACTTCCTTTACAGTCAAAAATCTAGGTGTTATATTCAGAGCCGATCCTCCCTATACGCAGAATACGCAAGCTGCGTAGGGCCCCCGAAAGACCAGGGGGCCCCCTTGCTCTCAAAGATGTTTTAATTTTAGTTTCGTTTTTGAATTTGCTCACCGGTTATGAAAACATGAATGGTCATTTATTTTAATGTCGTGCTCTCTACGTAAAAATCAGCCAAATCATGTAACGTGAATGTCGTACAGTCTCTTGCTCTTACTAAAAAAAAAAATGAGTTGAAAGCATACCGAGCCACAGAAGAGATACTGTTTCTCGAGCGCTTTCCGTGAGAGCGATTCGAGATGGAGTGAAACATGGACAAATGCATTTCATCCATTCTTTCATCCCACCCCCCAACACAGTTTTGCGTAGGGCCTCCAGAAGTCTAGGATCGGCACTGGTTATATTACACAGCAACTTGTCTTTTGGTGTAAAGCTAATTCATGCATTCATGACCTCTAGACTGGACTATTGTAATGCACTGCTAGGTGGTTGTCCTGCATCTTCAATAAACAAGTTACAGGTAGTCCAAAATGCAGCGGCTAGAGTCCTTACCAGGTCAAGAAATCATGACCATATTACCCCAATTTTACAGTCTCTGCACTGGCTACCTATTAAGTTCCGTATCAGTTACAAAATATTATTACTTGCCTATAAGGCCCTTAATGGTTTACCTCCTGTGTACCTAACTAGTCTTCTATCTTGCTGCAATCCATCCCGCTCCCTAAGGTCGCAAAACTCTGGACTTTTGGTAGTACCTAGGATAGCAAAGTCCACTAAAGGAGGTAGAGCTTTTTCACATTTGGCTCCAAAACTCTGGAATAGCCTTCCTGATAACATTCGGGGTTCAGACACACTCTCTCTGTTTAAATCTAGATTAAAGATCTCTTTAGCTAAGCATTCGCATAATGTATCTCATAATCTTGTACTGCAGTTATATCTGATCAAACGCACATTATTATTCTTTAGCTTGGGTTGAACAAATCATTTTTGCTCGGATGGAACAGCAGCTATGCTATTTATGTCTCTATTCGTTTCTCTATTTTATATATATATATATATATATATATATATATATATATATATATATATATATATATATATATATTAACATCCGTGGTAACTAGGAATTACAGAAGCTTCAGTCTGGATCCAACCCTTAAATGATCTGAGATGACCAAACACCTGAGAAGAGATGATGCAACCCCTCAGAGGACCTCAGAGGATGCCAACCCTCAGACAACATACATCAGGCACGTGCAGAGGGGGTGCGGTGGGTGCCCTTTTCCCCTTGATGTCCAAAGTGCCCTTTTGTCAAGGAAATTTTATTTTTTTTTTGTAATTAAATGCCCTTTTGTGAAGGCCTGCCCAATCTAACTATTAGTAAAATTAATTAACAATAGTTTAGCCATAAATTAAATTATCCACATGATGATCTTTCACCTGACGATTTCATCCGGGACAATCCCTCACGTTCAGACACCTTTAGGATGCCTTCAATAACATCCACGGCTGCCGGTAAGTGGAGTTCTCAGCAGAGCGGTGTGCTTGTAAACTTATATTATTGAATTATTATTATTTTATGAGAACGGCGTGAAGAGATCATGCACAGCTGTTGTTTATATTGCTGTGTGTAGCCTGTGGAAGCAAGGTTAGCTGCAGCAAGGGGCTACAATATTTTTGTTCAGTGTTTTCCTAATGACAATTGGTTTATAAAGGCTACTACGAACACCCTTTTCTCATTTTTATCACAGAATAATTCAGGAAATATATTTTATAGTTTCTATACTAAATGATATGTCAATCAGTACTGCATTTTTCATATAGTTTATTTATTTATTACCTGAAGATAACTTGAAAAACACACATAAACCATATATTTTCGCAATCGTGTGTTTGTCTTCACGTTTCATCAGTAAAAATGTTTCTGCTTTTTATTCAGCTCAGCAACAGCGATAGCCCTGTGAGTTTGTCCATATTAGGGATTTCCTGCACGTCAAAAGTTTCTGCGCGAGAGCGCCCTCTGGCTTCGAGTATGAATGAAACATGCACTGCACAAGAGTGTTCAGCTCTCCTGATATTCATATCTCCTCATTTTGGATACGAATAAAACGTAAGGTCATGTCTCTTTTAATTTAAATCTAGATTTAAATCTAGAAACCTCTATGTGAAAACACCTGCTCGAGCTCGAATAAAGTGCGTAGTTCTACACACAGCAATAAAAACAAAGGTGCTTGTTCTCTTTCGTTCTTGCTGTTTAATTGGAATAAGTTTAAAGCGCGTCGAGGTGTCTTGTAAATTTTTATGTTATCTGCCTAAAAACTATTCATACTTTGAACTATTATTATTACAGTATTTATTTCAAAACGTATAGAGTGCCTTAAAAATAATTATCACAACACTGGTAAAACAGGCTTATACTGATTTTCTCGTCCTCCAAATTATACTTATCATTCCTGTTTTTATAATCATTATCATTCAAAAAATGAATAAATTCAGAACAGGATTAGAATAGAATTCTATTTTAAATAAGACAGGAATATTTTTTTCTACAACAACAACAACAACAGTAGTGTTTACAACAGCAAAACCACCATACCCTGTAAACTCAATAACTACAACAACAACAATAATAATATCATTCCAGAGTAATTAAGAGGTGCAAAAAATGTCTTTAACATTTAAACTTAAAATGGTCTTTTCTGTTCTGTGTTTTTTTTTTTTTTTTTCAAACCTGCATCATGGCATTTGCTGCTGTATCAATAAAGAAGCATCCATTTCAATGCACATATCAGCAAGGAGCACAGCCCTATTAAAAGCCGTGTTCTATGTGCCCCTTTTATACTTTGAGCACCTGCCCCTCCAAAGGTCTCTGCACGGCCCTGTGGTGTATGTAGATATAAATTGTTCATTCTAAGTTAATAAATCATAACGGTTCATTATGTAAGGTCATACTCCTCTGAAAACATAGTTAGGTTGCATTTCTATCAACAGATCCTCCTAAATATTACACACTGCCCCTTTAAGTAAAAAGTCGGTTTTTATGTGTAGTTAATAGATTACAATATTAGTCTACTTTGCCCATCACCATTTATTGATCAAATAACATGATCAATAAAGGTGCAAAATGCATCTATTTACACATATTTGAGAATTGATATATTTCCTGATATTGTTAACATGTTTGGAAATATTTCAAATAAAAAATAAAAAAATAAAAAAAACATAATCCTCTATCAGTTATACAGTGCTACCTTGGCTGCTGTGTGTCACATGACAAGCATGACGACCCCTCCCTCAAAAATGATGAGTGCATGACGCCCCTGATCCTAAACAGAATTTTGTGTCTTATCTGATGAATATTTAAGCAACAGTTTGCTAGAGTTGTTTTTGGGGGAATAACTATTATTTTGAACAAGCACATGTATGCAATTAGCACAATAAATTCATGCATAACCTTTAGAATGACTTTAGAATATTAGTGTTACATCCCACCACTGCACTGGTGTAGGTTCTAGCAACAGCAACACTCCTTAATCTCCAAATATGAAAACAATAACCATAATTCATAGACCAGTCTCACTTATATCACTGATGCGTTGGCGGATTATCCTCAACTTGTCAATAAGTTGATTATCGGTGATATGGATTGAAGTTGCATCCACAATGTAAACCAGGCAGAAAGTCTGATCAGACAGTGAAGGGTCACTGATGTAATCTTCACTTGTGTGACTGAGTGGCTCCTCTGGGTTGAACTAAGATTTAAAATAGTGACAGAAAATATGAGAAAATATATGCATTGCACAAATATAATCATTTTTGAAGACATATTGATTGATTGAATGTTTAATTAATTTAATGAATGTGGTTTATTACTTTGTAGTTTTCCTTCATATGTCCAAATATGGCTTGGATGATATCTTCTGGCTGAGACCCCGCCAATACATGAGGTTTTAAACCCATTGTATCAGTCAAGACAAAAGGCAAATCACAATCTGCACCTCTGACTCTGTGTGTTGTAAGCTATAAAACAATAACAATAAAAGGAAATCATAAATACTGTAGTTTCTGACCAATGCACATTGTACATACAATTAGCCAAAATGCTTATAATGCAAATACTGTGGGTCAACTAAAGATTTTTAGGTTACTGTGAAAACGAAAACTTACTGACGCATTTCCTTGAAAAGAGGAAGAAGAAAGAAGAAGAAGAAGAAGAAGAAAACTTAATTTAAGTGCTGTAAGTGCAATATCATTTGAAAATAATACCTACTCCTTTTGGGAAGCTGAAGATATTTGAATCAACTATTGCTCCACTTGTGTTTCGTCCTTGGAAGATGTTGTTGACAGAATTAATGAAACTGGACTTCCCTGCTCCGACTGGTCCAGCTAACAGGATCCTGATGTGCTTTACATCTGGATGACTCACAGAGAACTCTTCTAGACGTTTCTTCAGCACTTCTTTCTTTCTGTGCCAGCACAAGAAACAAAATTCTATGGACTAAGGAACTTCATTGTTATGTGTGGCATATTCAAGTCTCATTGGCTCACACGTTTACTCAGATATGTATTGAGCAAAGGGCTTAGTGTGTTGGCAAAAGAAAATAAAAAGATTTGACTGAAATCTTAAAACCAGCAGTACATAATATTAGTCAATTGATAATAAAAGGTCATAGTACTAATAAAATGATGCTTTTTTTATCATTTGCTATGAAGGTCCTTTGGTCACACCCATTTATTTCATATACAATTGTTACTAACATGTGAGAGACCCAAATAATATTTTCTTGACTAAATTGTAGGTTTTGTATGCCCTTTCTTCTGCCTACTCTACATGAAAAACAAACAAACAAATAGCAATCAACATTGCCTACATAGCCACAAATAGTATATGATGGATAAACTTACCCCCAGTCAAATGTCCGCCATGGTCTTTCAAATTCTATATATAAAAAGAAAAGTTTAGCAACCTCTTTCTGTATGATTATCTACAGTGTTTGTTCCTTGTCAGAATACAAATCATGTAATACTGTAAAATTACAAGAAATATATAAATCACTGCTGCTTAATTTCACCTTGGCTTGCCATTGGATCCAGTTTTGATGGCACTGAATCCGATGATGATGATGATGATGACGACGATTTGCTTCTCGTATTTTGTTGCTTTTCTCAGAAGGCAAGGTGAATTATTGTTCCTCAGTCTGTCTGCAGCACAGTCTGGAAGCTTACAGCACAGTCCCTGCTTATTTTCACTTTCGGTTTACAAACAGTATTAGTAACACATTCAAATTATTATATTTTTTAAATTAACACATTTCTACGTTTTTTTTTTTATTGTATAACAACAAAGATCAAATTAAGAGTTAAAAATTGAACACAAACAAGCTGCCTTTCTAGGAAACAGAAACTGAAAGGGTTTTGGAAGTGCTGTGTCATTCCATTAACAGAGAGCCAAGGATGTTAGACACAAAGTCCTACAGAATATGACTGATGTCAACAAACACCTATACATGAAACATTTCAACACACAAAACTCGTCTGTCTATGTGGTAGAAAGAGGAAAATGCTACATGTCTATATATATATATATATATATATATATATATATAAAATAGAAATAAAGAAAAAAAGGGATTGTGGTGTTCTCTTTTGCCAAAACTTTATGAAAACTTCAACATCCATAATGCACTGTGCTACACCATCCTGAGGGCAAAAGTATCTTTTTCTATTGATGGCCATTGGAAAGTAGCGCCAGCTGAGCAACTGCCATTAAGATTGATAGCTTCCTCCACATATATTAGACTTCCTTGTCTGAGCTCACAATAATAGAACTGCCCAATAGGGAGTTATGAGCAAATCAAGATAAACTGGTGGTGTCAACCAAAAAACTATTTCTCACAGCTTCAAACACTGCAATAGTTTAGAGGTTCTCAGCAGGGGGCCGGAACCCACTAGAGGTCTCAGCACACTTTCAAGGGGGCCCAAGAAGACAAAATACAATAAGCTTTAATAAATTAAAAAATATCTTGTAAATTTATTAAAATACATTTCGCACCAGGGTTCTCACAGTCTCTGAAAACCTGAATATATCTTGGAATTTTGTAAGTGTGATTTCTATAACCGGAGAAAAAAAAAAAAAAAAAAAGGAAATTTCTATTATTAATATTTATAGTTATGTCAAGCTTTGGTCAAAATCTTTTATCAGGTGGATACCATAGCTCAGTTTAGTCCTGGAGCAATCTGAAAAGTTTAAAGTGAAATGTCTTATTGCAGACTTTGGCATCATGGAAAACCTGAACACAGTTTGAGACACTGTTGAGATTTATCAGGAGAAAAATCTAAGAAGCTGAAAACATCCTATTTGATCTTCATTTAATCCCACTGCTGTATAGAAAAAGTAGTTTGCAAGTTCTTTTCCCTGTGCACAGGGATTATTTGGTTCTTAAAGGACCGGCTTGTAATGCTACAGTGATTATTATATATGTGACAAATGAACGGTTGGCTAAATTCTGCTTTTCTTTCCTGTGATTTAATGTGGATTCACTGACTGTCAATCCACATATAATGAGTCTCAGTGGCGCTTCTGTTTGGAGCGTGACCTTTTTCTCATGTATCAACCAAAACAAAACAGACTTATTTGCATATGCTTCTTCAATAATGTCTCATGATGATGCATGTTTTGACTACACATCTGATTCATTTCAATAAGAGTGACAATAACAGTGTGATTAAATGGGTCGGTCCGGGATTCGATCAGAAATGTCAGGCACACAGGACTGGGTTGGAAAAACAGCGGGTAACAACAACAAATATTAAAGGCACATAACTCTTTTGCTAACAGACACTTTTACCACAAGATGGCAATATGGTACATTTTCTCCCATCCAGCACATAAACATTTTCTTTCTTTTTTCATTCAAAAATATTGAATTAAAATGGATTAATTCATCATAATTCAAACTGAGGCCTGCATCATCCATATACTTAAATTATGTAACAAACTTTAAGTTAAATGTGCAAAATTTAATGCACTGTTACTAATGCCAACACAAATGTAAACATGAATATAGTAAACATAATAATAATAATAATAATAATAATAACTCACTGTATTTTTTTGCCCATTGAATAATATTATCATATGCTGATTATTATTATTATTATTATTATTATTTTTGTGTGTGTGTGGGGGGGGGGTAAATAAGAGTGCAAACTAGTATTTTCAGGTTATGCTGATAAACTGTAAATATTATTGGAATATTTTACATTATTATTATTATTATTATTATTTGTATTTGTAATTTTTTACAAACAAAACAAACAAATAAACAAATAAATAAATAAATAAATAAACTATTAATGAATTTCATGAGTACACACTCAAAAATAGACTATGTTGTTCAATCTGTTACATCAGAAAATTTGCAGTATTATTATTTGAAATATTTGAAGGAGCAGTAATATATTTATGATATAGGGAAGAAAAGGCTAGTCGATGGCTATATCTCTGTCATTTGAAGTTAAAAGTCAAATGGTACAAATAGTATTGTCCCGTTGCAAAAACTGCTTTCTTTAGAAGTGGTCAGGTTTCTAACTTACCCCATAGTGTGATTTTAAATCATTGCTTCGGGCCTCCTCGATTGCTGTTGCATTCTGGGGGCCGTGGGAGGGGAACTCCTGGAGGTCACACATGGCTCTGGGTCACAGCCGGGAGTCAGTCTCTCACTTTTCCTCCTTCTAGCTGAACTGTTAGAGAGAAGATGAAACTGATATTCACACAGAGCGCTTATTCTCACTAATACAACAGTAAAAGGATGGTGTAAATCTATTATTCCATCTTAAAGTGGAGACGATTTCAAGATCAAGTTTTAATCTTGCTCTTATAATCAATCATGTGTGGCTAAATGAAACTGCAAACTGATAGGAAAAGTAATTGAAGCTTTCCTTTGATACATATAATTTTATTCAGATTTCATTAAACACCAACGTCTAACCTTAAATGACCTCCATAGTACAAAGCAATCTTTATAAATGATCTTAAAGATCAGTACAGTACATGGCAGACTGTGTGCTAGTTGAAAATGTCTTTAAATTACAATCCAGCTGCTGAAAATAGAAGAAATTCCAATAAGTTTATATAAAGGCTGTTTTATTTAGCTTAATTTATACTGTATTTACATGAATATGTATTATATTAACTTTTATTTTATAGTGTACACAATGAAAGACCATAGCCTTAAATCGTTACTAACCAATCCTGTTTCCAAATGTCATTTTCTTTCCGTTTCATGTGCTTTTGCTCTTTTCCAATGCAAGTCTGTGGAGAATATGTGTGTTTGGATAGTTTTAAATGCAACTGTACGGAAATTGTTGGGTCACTTATAATAGCAACACAAGGAACCCAGAGAGGGAAAAAAAAGTCCATTTGTTTTTCCAAATCTTTAAATAAATTTTATTAAATAAGCTGCTCCGTCCACTTAATCTACACTTATCAGCTGAAATCGATTTTGAATAAAGCTTTTCTCGTTTTCTTTGACAATTGCTTCTGATCATATTTTTAACCATGCATTAATTTTTTTCTTTAAAGAAAACAACATATAAAAATGTAATTTTATTCCAGCATACTGAAGAATAATATCCAATCAATCTGTATAATTTTACTCAAAATTATACGGTTCACAGTTAATTGTAGTGGGATGGGATGTTAGGCTGGTTTAATCAAGCTGTAACCAAGGAGAGGAATTCAAGCGAAGGATACATTGATGATGGAATAATTTATTCAAATTCCTCTTCCTGTCATTCAATTTCAATTAAAATTGAAAGGGAGCCAATTCTATAATTATGAATTGTGTCCAGCTCTGATGGATTCAGGTATATTAGTGTCACAGATACCACTAAATGTGTCAAATAGCAGAAAAAGGAAGAGGAAGGTGACGTGTCAAAGTAGGTCTCAATTCTTCATTGATGACCATTTAAATCTAGACATGTGTTCTGACTTTAACATTTTTGCAAGGAACTTTTAAAACTTATTATAGGGGAATGTTTTATTATATTATAGTAGATGCTTTACTGTAATGCTATTCATTTGTTTGATTTATTTATTAATTTATTTACTTGATTGATTGTCTCCATAATCATGAAATGATGATATGCAGCTCCATAGTGATTGGTCAAATTTAGCCTACTTTATGTGTCAGCCGATCAACTGCCATTAAGCTGAATTAAAACAGATTCTTGTATTAAAGACCCTCATGAACCAGATTTTCTTGTGCATTTTCCATTTTCCTTCAAGTGCAATTTTTTCAGACTAATTTTCATCAAAATAAAAAAAATAAATAAATAAATCGCAGCATATGGGAGAATGAGCAGTCAGCACAATGAATAATTATAGAGGATGTGTGTCAATTTATTTATCCAGCAAGAAAACAAGGACAGTCGAGGGTGAAATATTGATTTCATCTTGACCTACGATTGTTTTTGGTATACATAAATATTCAAGAAATGCTAGTTTCAGGTTTCCGAATGTATGTATAAATTTAAAACATAACTGCAACAGCAGAGGACAAAATAAATGTTTCTCAGGAACTGAAACGAACCCATGGGATGTACATGGACACTCAATTTAAATAAAGCTAATGAATATTGAGATACATAATGGAATGTGTGGAGGTAATTTTGGCTTTTGTGTAGTTTAATCAAAATCACATTTCTCATTTGTGAAGGTAATTTATGTATTTATTCACTGATTGGTTTATTCACTCTTTGCTTTTTTTGGTGTTTAAAAGAGCATCATAATTTCATATTGATTTATTTATTTTCATTTTTCACACTTATACCTCTGTCTGCCTAAACTCAAAGAGTAATGTTAAGGTTGATAAGTTTAGTGTGTGTGTGTGTGTGTGGGAGAGAAAGAAAACTTGTCACACCATTTTTATCAAACTGCTTCATAGAGTGATGAATGCTGCAGTTTATGACCTCCTATGCAAAAACCTGCTGTTGCCTGCAGAAAGAGTCTGTATATCTGCAGTGCCAGTCACAATCTTCCCCTAAGAATGATTCGCCAGGATCAACGCTGCGGTGTAAGAATACTCAATAGGCACAAAAGGCAATCCCCCTCTTTTAGCTGGCCAGAAAATCCCATAAAAAAGTGCTGACTTTGAGAGTGTGGCAGTGCTGGTGACCTTAAGTGCAGTTTTTATTGCATTGTTTCCCATGCCACTCCTGCTGATCCCAAAACCAGTCAAAGGAAAGCCTAACGTTTGGTATCTGGGAAGCACAGCTCTATTTAGTCAAACAGATTTTAGGATTAACATTTACGGCTCTCGCACTCAAATGAACTCAAAGTTAAAGCTGTAAGTGACAATAAGGGCATTTTTGAAGTGTGCTTACAATACTAAGCAGTGAAATATTGAGTTGGGCACAATTCATTATTTAAAAAGGACCTTTCTCTTTATTAATTTAGTGCCTTACACTCTCTTTTTTTTCTAATTAAGTTCAGTGTTTGTAGAGTGGGTGCTGGTGAACAATGGATTGGCGTTCACCGTCTGTCCCGCTGAGCAGGACATCACCAACCCTACTCTGGATCCAGAGCCCATTGCCATGGGTCACCAGCTCCACCTTGGTCGCATGATCCTCTGGCTCCACCTTTAGCCTTCAAGCCACGACTCAGACTCAACTCCACGACCCTTCTGCTACACCTTGGCTCCTTGGTCCACCATCAGTCTACTGGCTCCACCACCTCTGCCTTGGTCAGGCCTCACACTGGTTCCGCCATTGGATTCCTGGCCTCCGGCTCTTCCCAACCTTCCATCCCTTCAGCTCCACCAGGCTCCGCACTCCCTCCGGGTCCATCTTTGTCCTCAGTTGCACCCGCCACCACCGCAGCTTTCTAAGTCTCCATCTCCACCTGAATCCCCCAAGACGTCAACTCTGCCTTTGCCCTCCAGACCAGCGGTGTCACCATGGCTCATCGGCTCTATGGCTCTGCCTGGGTCTCTACCTCCTTCAGCATTGTTTCTGTCTATCGTCCCCCTGGTCCCCCCCTGGTCTTGCATCATGCCTCCTCCCTCCCTTGACTCTGTCATGGGCATTCATCCAGGGTTTGCTCTGGCCCCTACTTGTATCTTTCTGCCCTGGCTCTTCCCATTATCTAAAATTAAAATTAGCCTGTGTTTTACTCCCCCTCGAGGCATCCTAGGTGTATATGACTTTCAGATGAATCCAATCGGAGTCCTGCATCATGCCTCCTCCTTTCTGCCCTGTATCTTTCTGCCCTGGCTCCTCCCATGATCTAGGTCTGGGTGGTATATCGACTTTGTGCAATATATCGATATATATTCTTTATAAGCAATATGGTATGAGGTAATACTGTTTTATATCGATACAGAGACATAAGCACATCTGAAAAATAGCAGAAGACATGGAGTGTACTGATGCGGGGCAAGTGCATAATCCAATTTGTCTTAAACATGAGACACTTTATATTAAGGGCTTTAAAATAACTCATAAGATATAGTTATAACATATATACATTTAAAGCGTCTCGCCCCATCAGATGCTCTGACAGAAAGTGCTGCTTACAGCTAGGCTACTTGCGCTGTTTAATCTGTTTAAAGGGTTAGTTCACCCAAAAATTAAAATTACCCTGTGTTTTACTCACCCTCGAGGCATCCTAGGTGTATATGACTTTCAGATGAATCCAGTCGGAGTTATATGAAAAACCAGTGGCGGGCCGTGCATTTCACACCTAGGCCTTCAGTGGCGTCCTACATGAATTAATCCACCTCTTAATATCATCATGATGCCACTGCTATAGAAACCATATATTACACACAAATGCAGTGTAACAGGGCATTTCATCACAGACAGGTATCTTATGTAGCGAGAATGAATGCTATTACTAAAGCTAGAAACCCAGTTAACACAATTCAACAAGTTTCCACACCTGCGCAACGCATCATCTCTAGCTGAAGCATAGCCTAAATTACACAAGCATAACAAAATAACACAAATACAGTCCACCCGATGTTCTTACAGACATTTATTCACTCAAACGTATTTATACCTTACAGATAACATTGGTATAAAACAAATAAGGCG
>JAFVLL020000723.1:0-43147 GCA_021397915.2 Tor tambroides
GCTCCAGTGGATCTTAAGATGAACGTGAATCATTTCTCCGTCTCTGTGAGTGCATTAAACCCGTCATGATTATATAGGCAACTCGATGTCCCGTGGTGTTCCGTTCATTCAGGGCAACTTTGAATGCGGTTGTGAATCCTGACAATGTACAGGCGTCAGTTCGGCTATGCTCTGACGGTCGTATAATAATAGAATGCTCTATGAACGCTCTATGAAATGAAGTGATGTTGCCATACTAGCCTTTACCTTCTGCTCTAGAGTCTTGTTTGTGTTAAACATGGCAGAAAAACAGTCTTAAGTAGGGATAACTGCAGGCTCGCGCAATGGGCGTGGTTAAAGGTGCGACGCATCGACGCACTCCATGCTAATCGACGTATTTTTATAATCGACGTAATTGATGACGTCGACGAATCGCTGCAGCCCTACTTGTCGAGGAGATGTATTACTTTATTAAGAGATCAGACTTACACTTCCCATAGTCTTACACTGATGGTGGAGAACCTATGGTGGAGACATATCTGGCATCTCCAGAACATTAACTTTATGATGGCCAAGTACCACTCATTTATTTCTTAAGAAAAAGAAATCTATTTCTGGATGTATGATTCAACTGTGCATTGATTTTGAAGCTTAATTTTTACAAATGTTAAAGGGTTAGTTCACCCAAAAATGAAATTTCTGTCATTACTTACTCACTCACCATGTTGTTCCAAACCCATAAGACTTTCGTTTATCTTCAGAACACAAATTAAGATATACGTATTATTTCATTATTGATAAAATCGGAGAGCTTTCTGTCTCTGCATAGACACGTACAAGGCCCAGAAACGTAGCAAGGACATCGTTAAAATAGTCCATGTGACATCAGTGGCATCAAAGACTGACACAGAAGTGAAGAAATTGTTGAACAAAGTGGTTAGTTTTGTTTTCTTTGCACACAAAAAGTATTCTCGTAGCTTTATAACATTACGGTTGAACCACTGATGTCACATGGACTATTTTAACGATGTCCTTACTACCTTTCTGGGCCTTGAACGTGTCAGTTGCGTTGCAGTCTATGCAGGGTCAGAAAGCTCTCAGATTTCATGAGAAATATCTTAATTTGTGTTCCAAAGATGAACGAAGGACTTACGGGTTTGGAATGACATGAGGGTGAGGAACTAATGACAGAATTTTCATTCTTTTGGTGAACTATCCCTTTAAAACTTTTCCTTCAGGCACATTGGTGTAATGCAGCCTGTTCTTCAAGGCCTATAACAGAAGTTCAGAAAGGCGTTCATGTATTTGGAAATGGCAATGAAATGTTGCCTGGCAGTTCAAATGCAAGAGCTTTAATTTGTACGCCACTTTCTTCTTCCTTAGCAGGCTTTTGTAATGGGTATAATCTTCTCTGAAGCTTAACGTTGCTGCTCGAGTGAGAATATCAGTTTCAAAGACTCATCTCGCGCTGGCTTGCTGCCAGAGCAGTAGCGTTGATAGGTGGGAGTCTGTGTTATGACTTGGCTAATATGTAGTGAGGATTATTCATCCAACAAACCTTCTGCTGTCATTTTTAAAGAGATGTTGACTCAGTGCTTGAGATTTGTGCGCTGCTGGTATCTAGTCATAGAGGTGTTGCGTTGTAATGCATCAGATGGTTAGTAAAGACCTCAGTTTCATTATTCAGAAATTGTAGTTGTAGCCACACAAATGAGCCTAATTGCACAGCATATGTTTGAAAGCACCTCATGTGTCGAAAGGATTCAGTTTTCCCTAAAAGTGCATGTTTGAAAAAGTTTCCATAATTATTTCTGGTATTTGGACTCCTAGTTTGAAAGTAGTTAACTTTTTGGTCATTCAATTTCTCTGATGTCATTTTCTACAGTTCAGTTTTCGTAATATCCAAACCTTGGCACAGTCCTCAGCTCTGTAGTTTACTTCAGTGATTCAGTGGGTTTAAAGGTATTTGTGTGATTGTGTGACGGTGTGTGTGAGGTAAGGGTCTCTGGGAGTTTGGCAGGCTGCTTGGGTTTGTTTCCAGGTCTAAGTGAGGCTTGGTGTTTTTCAGTCCAACAGAAACATTCCAGCTAGAGCCGTATGAGAGTCAGCCCGGGTCACAGCATGGCTGTTCCTCCTCAGCAGACGGTAATGAATCTTTAATACCTACTGTCATTAGTCTTAATGCGCTACTGGGATTATTGTGAATCACTGCTAGCACTGGGTGGGGTGGCAGAGTTTGGGGGATTTACTGTATGTTAGTAGGGCTGGGCGGTATATCGAGTTTGTACGATATATCGATATATTCTTTATAAGCGATACGATATGAGGCAATACCGTTTATATCGACATACTGTACAGTAGTTTGAAAACGAGCGCATCTGAAAATACAGCGGAGGACACAGACTACTGCAGAGAAAGTGCATAATACAATTTGTTCTAAACACGTGACAAACTTTATATGAAGGGCTTTTAAAAACTCGTAAGATATAGAAGCCTGTAGTTTCAGTTTAAAGCGGCTCAGACAGAAAGGCTGCGTCTGACAGAGACAAGCGCTGTTTAATGTGTTTGAGATGTGCTGTTTTCGTAAATGCATAACTTACATTTCACAGGTATGTTATCCTTCTGTAAATGTTAGAAAGCCATGGAAATATTTCCATTTTGCTGTTAGAAGTGCATGAGCCTTCTGCTTTGAGATTCTCCGCTAAACTTCACAGACATCATTGAACGAGCGCCTCTGCGTGCATGCGCGCCAAACAGACGAGCAATGAAAGAGGAGCGCAATAATTCTGACTAAAATATAGCCTATACATTTTGCTGAAATATTTGTAGTTGGACAATAAATGTGTCATGTAGAATTTAAAACCTACAAGTAAGTGTATTTGTATGATCGCACTAACTGTAAAGTGACTGTAATGGGGTAATCAAAACAGCCTTTTTACTCAGTCTGTGCTTTTTTTTATTAGGCCTATTTTCATTTTTAGTTTAGTAAATGTAACTTCTGCTTTAAAAGCATTATTTTTGTTTTTAGATTGCAATGTTACAATGTTAGAATGTAATTTTAACCCTTTTTTAACATAATATATGGTTACATTCACTTTATTTGTTTATTTGTTTAATCCAAATGCAAAAGTGTTGAAAATACCAAGATATATACCGTATACCGCAAATCAGCCAAAAAATACCGAGATATGAATTTTTGTTCATATCACCCAGCCCTATATGTTAGTATTCATTATCCTGGCAGAGATGTTCTGGCGTATATTAAAGCCAACAGTATGTTGATCATTTTGATTTTATGTAAAGTGTTGGCTGAGCTTTATAAAGTTGTACAGAATGTGAATAAAAGATGAGACGAGCTAAATCCAGTTTTTTTTTCTTAATACAGTCAAATTATATTGATGTGAAATAATCTGAAAGAAATTTTTAATTTAATAATGTAGTGGAAACTCCAACCTGATCTCATGAGTTGCTATATTATGAGGTGGTGATTTTGTATGAATTTGTGTGATGTGTACATACACTGAACAAAATTATAAACGCAACACTTTTGTTTTTGCCCCCATATTTCATGAGCTGAACTCCTTTTTCTATGTACACAAAAGGCCTATTTCTCTCAAATATTGTTCACAAATCTGTCTAAATCTGTGTTAGTGAGCACTTCAGGCACTTCAGACACTTCATGGCCTACAGACAAAGACTCAAACAAACAAACCCTGTCACCAAACAGGTTAAACTCTGGACCCCACAGACTGAAGGCATCTTGCAGGACTGTTTTGCTCTGACAGACTGGGATGTGTTTAAAGCTGCAGCCACTCTGGAGGACTCTTCTGTTAGCATACAGGATTATGCTGAGTATGTGACTGGGTACATTAGCACTTGTGTTGATAACATCGTACCCACCATACAAGTCAGGAAGTTCCCCAATCAGAAGCCCTGGATAAACAGCCATGTACGCCACATGCTGCGTGCTCGATCTTTTGCATTTACATCAGACAACGAGACAGAATACAAAGCTGCAAAGTATGGGCAGAGAAGATCCATTACAGTACAAAGAGAAACTGGAGAGTTTCTACTCTACTGGCGACGCCGGACGGATGTGGCAAGGCCTGCAGCACATCACTGACTACAAAACCACCACGAACACTAATATCAGCCCCTCAGACAGCCTGCCGGATGACCTCAACACCCTCTGCGCCTGCTTCAAGACCTCCAGCGTCAACACAGAGAGGAGGCACACACACACTTGAACCACCCAACCCCCCCTCCCCCCTCCTACTGTCTCATCAGCTGTGGTACACACAGCACTGAGGAAGATCAACCCCCGCAAGGCAGCAGGGCCAGACAACATCCCTGGGCGGGCCCTCAGAGCTTGTGCTACAGAGCTGGCTGACTTACTCACTTCCATCTTTAACCTCTCCCTCAGTCAAAGCACCGTCCCAACCTGCTTCAAAACCACAACCATCGTCCCCCTTCCCAAGAAGAGCCCCCCGACCTGTCTGAACGACTACAGGCCAGTAGCACTCACTCCAATCATCACAAAGTGTTTTGAGAGAGTTGTGCTGGCCCACATTCAGAGCAGCATGCCAGATACTTTGGACCCCCTGTAGTATGCATACCAGACCAACAGGTCCACCTCAGACGCCATTGCTACTGCTCTCCATATTTCCCTCTCTCACCTAAATATTAAGGGATACCTAAGAATGATGCCTTTGTATCGACCACAGCAAGTTCCGCCTTCAAATGTCATCCCCATAAACTCACCCACAAACTAGCCATTTGATTCATACCCACACTCTGTGACTGGGTTCCTAGACTTCCTGGGACTGGCAGACTGCAGTCTGTCAGGATTGGAAATAGGACCTCAGACACCATCATAACAACATTGGCACCCCACAGGTGTGTTCTCAGTCCCATTCTCTACACACTGTTCACACATGAGATTGTGTCGCCTCCCACAAGGACAAGCCATCATTGTGAAGTTCGTTGATGACACCACAGTGATAGGGACGGATCACTGGTGGAGATGAAGCGGCCTACAGGAGGGAGGTGGCTGCCTGTGACATGGTGTGAGGACAACAACTCACCCCTCAACATGGACAAGACAAAGGAGATGATAGTGGACATGGGAGGAAGGAGAGGAGAACTCACCAGCCACTGTTTATCCGAGAGTTTGAAGTGAGAGGGTGAGCAGCTTTAATACTTGGGGTCCACATCAGCGAGGACCTCACCTGGACACTCAACACCACCTGAAGCTGGTTAAGAAAGCACAACAGCGGGCTGTACTTCCTAAGGAGGGTGTGGAAGTTTGGCATGTCACCTAAGATCCTCAGCAACTTCTACACCTGTGTTGTTGAGAGCGTCTTGACCAGCTGCATCACCATGTGGTATGGCAACACTACAGTGAGGGACCGCAAACATCTGCAGAGAGTGGTGAAGACTGCGGAGAAGATCATCAGGACTCCACTGCCCTTTCTGCAGGCCATTTACCATCGCAGAGTCCACAGGAGAGCTGCCTCCATCCTCAAGGTCCCCACCCACCCACAACACGGACTGTTTACACTCCTACCCTCAGGACGGAGGTACAGGAGTGTGAAATGCAGGACTTCCAGATTAAAGAACTCCTTCTTCCCCTCAGCCATTAGACTTTTAAACGGGTAGCCAGTGGACACAGACTAGTCTCACATATCTCATAGAATATGTAGACTGAACTGCTACAGCTCAATTTTGCACATTTGTTAATGTTACTGCTGCTATCTCTTATCAAGTAGCTACATCTTGATTTGCACATTATTAATGTTACAGCTGCTATTATTATTATGTAGTTGCACTCAATTTGTTACATGCCACTGTACTACTGTTCTGTACATAAGTCAATATTGCACACTCGCACACAGAGATATACTACATATTACTGCTACATGTGGACACGTTAATGTTAACATTGCATGTCACTATATTGTTGTTTGCCACTCACACATACAGATGTACATAGTTTATATTTCTATATTCATAGTCTATTTCTACTCCTGCAACATAGCTGTACTTTTATTATTTTTATTGTATTTATGTGTATGTCTGTTTTTATTTTTACATAATTTACATTTGTCTTGGTATTCAGTGTGGACAGCAAAGAAAGAATTTCATTGTACAGGGAAACTTGCTTTTCCTCACTGTGCACATGACAATAAACGCTTTGAACCTTGAACCTTGAACTTCCCCTTTGCCGAGATAATCCATCCACCTCACAGGTATGGCATATGAAGATGCTGATTAGACAGCATGATTATTGCACAGGTGTACCTTAGGCTGGCCACAATAAAAAAGCCACTCTAAAATGTGCAGTTTTACTGTATTCGGGGGGGGGGTCCGAAAACCACTCAGTATCTGGTGTGACCACCATTTGCCTCACGCAGTGCAACACATCTCCTTCGCATAGAGTTGATCAGGTTGTAGATTGTGGCCTGTGGAATGTTGGTCCACTCCTCTTCAATGGCTGTGCGTAGTGGCTGGATATTGGCAGGAACTGGAACACGCTGTCGTATACTCCGATCCAGTTAATCCAAACATGCTCAATGGGTGACATGTCCGGTGAGTAGTGCTGGCCATGAAGAACTGGGATGTTTTCAGCTTCCAGGAATTGTGTACAGATCCTTGCAACATGGGGCCGTGGATTATCATGCTGCAACATGAGGTGATGGTCGTGGATGAATGGCACAACAATGGACCTCAGGATCTTGTCACGGTATCTCTGTGCATTCAAAATGCCATCAATAAAATGCACCTTTGTTTGTTGTCCATAACATACGCCTGCCCATACCATAACCCCACCGCCACCATGGGACACTCAATCCGCAACGTTGACATCAGCAAACTGCTCTCCCACACTACGCCATACACGCTGTCTGCCGTCTGCCCTGTACAGTGAAAACTGGGATTCATCCGTGAAGAGAACACCTCTCCAAAGTGCCAGATGCCATCGAATGTGAGCATTTACCCACTCAAGTCGATTACGACGACGAACTGCAGTCAGGTCGAGACCCCGATGAGGATGACGAGCATGCAGATGAGCTTGCGAGACGGTTTTTACAGTTTGTGCAGAAATTCTTTGGTTATGCAAACCGATTGTTGCAGCAGCTGTCCGGGTGGCTGGTCTCAGACGATCTTGGAGGTGAAGATGCTGGATGTGGAGGTCCTGGGCTGGTTACACGTGGTCTGCAGTTGTGAGGCCGGTTGGATGTACTGCCAAATTCTCTGAAACGCCTTTGGAGACAGCTTATGGTAGAGAAATGAACATTCAATTCACGGGCAACAGCTCTGGTGGACATTCCTGCAGTCAGCATGAAAATTGCACGCTCCCTGAAAACTTGCGACATCTGTGGCATTGTGCTGTGTGATAAAACTGCACATTTTAGAGTGGCCTTATAATACAATAATCATGCTGTCTAATCAGCATCTTGATATGCCACACCTGTGAGGTGGATGGATTATCTCGGCAAAGGAGAAGTGCTCACTAACACAGATTTAGACAGATTTGTGAACAATATTTGAGAAATAGGCCTTTTGTGTACATAGAAAAAGTCTTAGATCTTTGAGTTCAGCTCATGAAAAATGGGGGCAAAAACAAAAGTGTTGCGTTTATAATTTTGTTCAGTGTATATACGTATGATTTTTAGAAAAACAAATTGTTGAAATTCATATGAATTAACCTATGAACTGCTATGAGAATGTGTTGGGAAACTCAATGCTTTTCATTAACAAATCCAAACCCAAGTATGTGAAGTATTTTACCCATGGCACTGACATTAAAATCTTTTTTTTTTTTTTTTTTTATGAATATAATCCACAAATGTGATCCTGGACCACAAAACCAGTCTTAAGTCGCTGGGGTATATTTGTAGCAATAGCCAAAAATACATTGTATGGATCAAATTATTGATTTTTCTTTTATGCCAAAAATCATTAGGACATTGAGTAAAGATCATGCTCCATGAAGATATTTTATAAATTTCCTACTGTAAATAATTCAAAACTTAATTTTTGATTAGTAATATGCATTGCTAAGAAATTCATTTGGACAACTTTAAAGGGGTCATATGATGTTGCTAAAAAGAACATTATTTTGTGTATTTGGTGTAATGCAATGTGTTTATGTGGTTTAAAGTTCAAAAAAACACATTATTTTTTCTAAAGATACTTAAGATATTTTATGAGCATTTCCTCTAAGCCCCGCCTTTCTGAGACGCGGGGCTTCTATTTTTACAAAGCTCATCGTTCTGAGAAGCGAGGCGTGCTCTGATTGGGCAACTGTCCAATGTGTTATGATTGGCCGAATACCTCAAGCATGAGATGGAAATGTTACGCCCCTTACCGTATTGTGATGGTGTTTCCCGGCGCGACGACACAAAAACAATAAAACCCATTATAAACAAGGCATTTGTTGCATCCAGTGGGGACATAGTTCCTGATTATAATGACTTATACTGTCTTTTTACGCGTTGCGTTGCATTTCGCCGCGCCGCGTAAACATTACCATTTCTGCATTTGTGATCGGAGAAACGACAAACAACAAGCGCTACTCTACACTGCTCAAAACTCACGTTTGAATCGTCAGTGGCAAATTCTTTAAATACGGAAACGAACTTACAGGCTGTGAGTCAGAAGCGCCAGACTGTCCTTGCAAAGTTGGAATTGCCCCACTTTATAGAAACAGCCTTTGTGCAAGCCAGCATTGTAGGCTACTCTCCTGCCAGGTTCAGGAAATAGTCCTCCGTAAAATGCGCTGCACACACTCTAATATTTGGGTTGTTCTGTTCTGGAACAGTGTTGTAAATACAACTTAACCACTGATTTCTAGTTGTGTCATCTTTTGGAAGTCCAAACAAAGTACTTTCGCTTTCACAACGAATCACAGTGTCTCCAGGACATGGCGCCAGCGGCAGCAACAACACTACAGAGAGAATAATAGTTACACCTTCTTTCTTTGCGTATAAGTTTGGGCGGTGTTTTGCAAATCTTCCCACACCGTGACATAGACATGTGGGGATGTGTTTTAATGAGCCGTTTTAGGGATGTGTGGCAGATTCTTAACTTTTACAAAGAATATCTCTTTGGTTTTGAGACTTTAGTCTTTGCAACTTCAGGGATCTTATCTATGCACAAACAGCTTGTAACACTCCAAAGAGAAAGGAAAACTTGAAATCGCATCATATGACCCCTTTAAAGGTGATTTTTCTCAAGATTTTGAGTTTTTTTGCACCCTCAGATTCCAGATTTTCAAATAGTTGTATCTCGGCCAAATATTGTCCTATTCTAACAAACCATACATCAATGGAAAGCTTATTTAGCTTTCAGCTTTCAGCCATCAGCTTTCAGATGATGTATAAATCTAAATTTTGGAAAAATTGACACTTATGACAGGTTTTGTGGTCTAGGGTCACAAATCAGTAAATATTGTAAATGTGTATTTTTAAAAATTTTATTTTATTACATAAAGAATTCACTCAAGATATAGTCTGACAGCTGGTTTTTTTTCTTTTTTTTAATGTATATTTGAAATTATATATTTGAAGAAAAAGAGACCATGTCTTCTGTTTCCTTTTAGATGCACTTTGTATAGATGAGTACAAAATAAATAAGGCAAAATTTGTGAATATTTATTGTATCATGTAGATATTACTTGGTAGACTTCAGGTGTGTCCAGTCAAGTAATGTAATAAATATTCATGAGAAATCACGTTGACACAATAGTAAATTTAACACAGACTTCCTCAAAATTAACTTCAAAATTTTAGCCTGAATCTTTTCCACAGATGTGATTTGAGCATGACAATGTAATGCCACCTCTCACATACACAGCTTAGATTTGTCATGTAGGGTTTCAGCAGGGTCACAGCTATTCAGGATCTTCAGTGGTAAGAGTGAAAGGGTTAAGCCAGCTCTTCTGTACTGTATCTGTCAAATCAATTAAAATCGGTTTTAATCAGTTCTCCACTAAAACCACTGAATCCTGTTGTAAACCCAGTGCAGGTGTCCTGATGATAAATCCTTATCTGAAGTGCTTGGCATTGTCTAGTCTCACAGAGCCAGATGTCTGACTAGCAGCATGAAGTCTGGTTCACATTGCTGTTGCTTCTGGCCAGCCAATCAGACCGAAGGTTGCAAATTTTTTTTTTTTTTTTTTTTTTTTTCTTTTTGTCATTAACAAACATTCTGCTCGATTACTGTGTTCTGTAGTGGTTTACATAATATAATATAATATATAATATAATATAATATAATATCATGATAGCATTATTAGCATATTTATTTAGTAGAATTTTTGTCTAATCTATTTACAGTCAGTGTAATGAACGATTAAGATCATGCGCATCCGCCAAAGCCGTTCCGATTAGCTGTGGGCTCCCATCACCTGTTTTCAAATGGAGCGGCAGTTACCAGAGTCATTCACTGACAAGCTACGCAATATCGAGTTCATTATCGAAGGCGATTCATCTGCGATACGAATTTGATATTGCGTATTTTGTCAGTGATCTTACGGTCTGTACAAATGCCGCTCCATTTGAAAGCAGGTGATGGAGATTTACCGCTAATCACGGAACCGGCTTTACTGACGAGATGCGCATGATCATATCGTTCGATATATCGCCCAGCCCTAGTCAGTATGCAAGCTAATATTATCTGGACTGGACAGTTGAGGTCTTCGCTGACCAATGGACCCTTTTTGCATTTCTGGGGTTTTCAGAAGTGGTTAAGTAAACTTCTAAAGTGGTGAATGGAGACTACAACAAATATGAGTTTTAAATTTCCATTTGCTCAAATAGCAAAAGGAAAAATGTGGAGAGATTGATTAAGGCAGTCAGAAGAGAAAGCGATGTCAAATTTACCATCACTCCCTCGGCTGTTATATTAGAAACATCCTTTCAGTAGTTTTTTTTAATGTCATGGTAATAAGATTTAATGTTATAAATGCCCTTTACACTTTAAATTTTTTTTTTAATTAAATTAAATAATTAAAAAAAAAACTTGCTAGATTTGCAATGTTTATAACTGTGGAAATACACCATCACAGTCTGTGAAAATGATCTATCCTGCTTGCATTCCCAGGGTTCCTGCATGCCTCTCCGCAGACCTTTGGTCCTGGTGTGGTTTCACTCCAACACCAGAAACTGTCAGTTTCTCTCAGTGCAGTAAATCTCGTCCACTCTGTGTGGTTGTGCCTAACTTTCTTTATGAAAAAAAAAAAAAACTTCTTTTTTTTTTTTTCTTTCAATAATTGTGAAGCACTTGTGCATACAAGGAAAGAAAGAATTGGAAAGACTGAACTTTGTAAACTGAATTGCTAGTAGGTCTGACAAAGAAAATGGCAAATCATTAAGCTCATTTGTTGTTGGCATGGTTTATTATTGTTGTAAAAGACCTGACTGTTGACTTAGTTCACCTAGATGTTCAGACCAGTGCATGAATTGCATTGTTGAACGTTAAATAGTAAACACACAGTCCATGCCAATGAATGGCTTTCTTCTCCTTACAGCTGTGCTTTATTTATACAAACCAATCAAGCTTTTTACACCATGTCTTGTAGTGAAGAGAACATGGCTAGTAGTTTAGATATTGTGAATGGTGATGAAGGCTGGTATGGAACAATGATTTCTGTTAATATTGATTGTATAGAGTTTTTTTTTTTTTCCTGAGTAGCACACTAAGACATAAATCTCCAAGTTACAAGCATGTCCTGTTTTATTGAACGATGTTGCATTTTAAGCTATTTTGTAGCCACAGGAACTTGTAAATTACACTCATGCCATTTAAGAAGTTCACATCCACATTCCAGCCTTTTCAACATGTCGAAATTAAAAATTATGATACAAATGTTTGCATTTAGCAATAGCTTAAGAAGTCTGTACTTGTATGGTTTTTGTAATATCGCTAGTGATGTGTTAGTGATGCTGAAGTGTTTTAGTCAGACACAGATGTTCTTTTTGTCCATAATGCATTGGTGTTTGTGAAGGCTGCACTTGCATTTTTCTTCAGTATCTCCACACAGAGTAGCTGCCATAAAGGGATATGCCACCCAAAAATCAAAATTCTGTCATCATTTACTCACCCTCAAGTTATTCCAAACGTGTTTGAGTTTTTTTCTTTTGTTGAACACAAAAGAAGATATTTTGAAGGATGTTGGTAAACAGTTAACGGCAGCCATTGACTTCCATGGAAGTTAAACTTTTAAAGGGAAACACCACCCAAAATTTCAAAATTCTCCATAATTATTTTTCATTTACCCTTAAATAAAATCATTTATCCTTATACCATCTCATATTTATATGACTTTCTTTAGATGAACACCACAAAGATTTTTTTTCTAGAAAAATGTAGTTCTGTCCATACAGTATAATACAAGTGAATAGGTGCCAGAGTTCCAAAAAGGTCCAAAAAAAGCACATACTTCTTTCCTGATGGTAATTCATATGAACCCAGTTGATTTAAAAAAATAAATAAATAAATAAATAAATAAATAAATGAATGAATAAAAATAACAATAAAATAAAAATAATGAAAAATAAATAAATAAAAATACAAAAAAAAAAAAAATCACATTTTCCGAGTTGAATGGAATGCAGTACGAACAACCTGTTTTTATTTGCTAGTGGTTTTGTAACTGCACACATTGTGGACTGAAAAATGATTTGTTGTCTGCTTAGGACATGGTTTAAGATGTAATGTGCTTTTAGACGCTGTTTAGATATCCATGTCACCTTTAACCAGCTCTTGTGTGACACTTGTCATGTAATTTCCTGTGTATTTATGGCCTCTAACCATATGAAGCACACTGTCAGTAAGAGGATCAGCCTTACCATCCTGCTAAGAATAAAGCTGTTGTCATTAAGGAATGTTGCCTGCGGTGTAACTGCTGTGACTTCTGAACTGTCCACAACAGTCATCAAAGAAACTGTAATGGCCTTTGTGTTGGTCAGATACATTTGTAGTGAGTTGTGGCTTACATTTCATGGGCATTTTACTCTTACTGTAGGTTGTTTTGAAGTTTAACAGTTTAATGAAGTGGTCACCAATTAGGGGATGGCATTGCAGATGAATCACCCAAACCATGAGTCATTTCTTGTACATTTTTCATATTTTACCATGTAGTTCTGAACACAGAAAACATGCACAATAGTATGTTCTACATGAAAAATATTTTGCTTTCGTAAAATGAAGCTCATTTTAGGACCATTACAGTTTTTGAGTTGTCAGATTAATGTCCCATTTTTCCATTTTTTCCAAGTAAATGTTCTTTTGAAATTTCCATTCATCAAAGAAAAAAATTATCACAATAATGAATATTAAGCAGCACAACCATATTCAAAATTGATGATAATAAAATGTGCCTTGAGCACCAAATCAGCATTTTAGAAATATTTCTGAAAAATTATGTGCCACTGGCTGCAGAAAATTCAGCTTTGCCATAATAATTATTATTATTTGTAATAATACTTCACAATATTATTGTTTTTACTCTGTTTTTGATTAAATAAATGCAGCTTTGGTGAGCATAAGAGACTTCTTTCAGAAGCATTTTTTGTGCTATATCTAGATATTTTTTTGCTGTTAGTTGTTTATATTAGTCCTTATTTATACTAATCTAAAAAAAGAAAATCATAATATTGTATAGTGTAACCATGGTGTTTATAGTAAAACCACAGCAACTATAAAATTAAGCAGTTTCTATAATGAGAATGATACTGTTACAAATGCAACACTATATCACTAATAAATGTTTTCAATTGTCATGAAAGTACTGCACATTGAAAAATATCCTAATGATTGTAAACTTATTAATCTATTTATCTATTTTTTGTTTCTGGAGTGAAATGTGACCTGGACATGTTTTCGTGGCATTTGCTTGTACAATATTATTGTTCAAACCTTTGCTAAGAATGAAACAGAAACTGAAATTAGTTGAACATGAATTAAATACCGGCATTCCAGTGTGTTGTTTAATTGCCTTTCATCACACAGCCTTTTAATTTCTACTGCAGTCTGCCCTCATTAATGTCTATTTTTCTTTATGCAGGAAACAGAGCTGCTTCATAGTTATGTATAAATAATTTTTACAGTGCAAAATATTTGCATGTAGCTTTGTTTTTGCATTGGCGGTTGCTGTCATTGTGTTTCCATACTGGTCACTGAGAGTTCAGAGTGCACTCGACAGATACCTGTGACGCTCAGCAGGACACTGGAGGGAATCCCTGTGTTTGTCTCATCGTCACAGCTAATCAGATTGGCCTCCTTTCTCAGAGTTCCAAGTGGGATGTTTTACTAAATTATGTTGGTTTCCCCCTCCCCCAGCAGCCAGCCGGCCCCATGTGATTAATGTGGGCTGTGTTTCTGGTCACCACCTGTTTCTTAGCAAGCAATAGCGCAGAACTGCAATGCAGCCTTAAAGCTGTACTGTTTACGGTTTTAGACCACACTTATGCAATGTGTGGGCGACTGTGTACATTTAAAGAGATAGCAGACCTAAATAATAATAAAAAAAAAAAATCGGTCATTGTTTTCTCACTCTCTTGGGTTTTATTGTTCTCCTAAAATTACCAAAACCGTTAATGTTTATAGAAGAAATGGCATGTGAAATTCTATAAAATAATGTGTTTTTGTTCCACAGAAGCTGAAAAACATGGGTTTGAAATGGCATTAATGTTTAAAATCTAGATTTTTCAACATTTCATTCATGCTCAAAAGTAGTTACATTTCAGCAGATGAAGTTAAATTTGAAATGAATGAAATTAGCCCTCATGTAATTTCAAACTTCTTCTGGATTGTTTTTTTAGCTCCACACAATGAAGGTCATTGGTGTCCAGTGTTGTTTTGGACCCCATTGACTTTTATTGTATGGGGAAAAACAGTCAAACCACTTTTCAAAATATCAAAACCAAAACCTTACTCTTCAATAATGAGTTTAACTTTGTGCAGCTCGCTGATTGAATTATGAGGGTAGTCTGCTGCTGTTCAGGGTGAATAGGTATGTTTCTGGTTGGGAAATACTCCAAACTAAATCATGCTGATCTGTAGAGTTGGACAGAAGTTTGTGGATGCGATCCAGCCCTGCCCTGTCAAGCCTGATAACATGGCTTCATGGATTTCTAAGATATTTAAGGGTTTATAGGGATACAGTAGCCATTTTCTTCAGACTTTAAGCCATCTTGAGGATCTGATAAAGAACCGCAGAAGAAATCTTGCTAATTTAGTCAAATTTGGCTGATAAATCATGGGAGAGTTATTAGACTGATAATGCTGCCATATGTTCGGTCATCTGTTTCAGTAAACATTGAACACGGTTTTAGCACCACTCATTGGACATCTTATTTTGAAAGTGCCACAAAACATGCAAGAAGCATCGTAATATCAGTTTGCAGAAATGATGCCACAAGCACATTTTTTCCAATGAGACTGGGTTGATTTTTAACATGATATACAGTCAAACCAAAAATTATTCAGACACCAAATATAATTTTTGATATTTTTTTTTACTAGTGGGTGCAGGACACTATAGTTCATTTATGTAAGTGAGGATAGCAAAATAAAGTAAACTGTGACATACCCAAAAAGTTGATTTGGCACTTTGACCTGGCCATGTTTTATTACAAACCTTTCTATCAAAGTTATCTGACGTTATCAAGATGAATTTGTTCTGACACAGTTTAACTCTGTTCTTATCATGTTTTATTACCATTTTCTAAACTATAGCAAATAAACTTTGATAATGTGAGAAATTTTTAAGGTGTCTGAATAAATTCTAGTTTGACTGTATAGGCAGCAACTCATAGAAAATACTCCTCACATGAATCACCCAGAAAACACGACTGATAATCAGTGTTATTTTGACAGGCATTTTTGATTTAGTCTTAGACTTGAGCCGAAAATGCTTAATTGTCACATTTTACTCATTTGAGTCTTTCATAGTTTTAGTCTAGTTTTTAGTCGAAGTTGTTGCATTTTTTGTCAACTTTTAGTCATTACTTTTAGTCAAACTGCAGTTACCAACATTTATTTAGGTAGCTATTTTATATGTAGTCTTCAAACAGAAATAGTCATTAATTCTTCTCTCTTTAGACAAAATCAATTAAGCTCATGAGAAATTTGCACTGAGCACCTCTATCAGTGCGATTCCGCCTACCCCTCCTTCACTAACTCACAACAACGAATTGTGACTCCCGGAAAAAGGGGACGTCTGGTCACCCTATCTCTAACCCTTCGGGTGCTGAGGCCATTGTTTCAGATTGCTAGTTCGCGTTTTGCTAGCCTATCTGTCCACTGCGGCTGCCATACTGCAAACGCCCCTTATCTGACTGTAATCCAATGACAGGGACACACATTTTGAAAGGCAAGACAGTTAACTTAGCCTATAGGATGTATTTTGAATGTCCGGTAGTCCTCAAATAACATTACAGTCCCGTCTCGTCTTGTTAACGAAGACGCGGCATAAATTTCGTCATAGTTTTTATCATCAGATATTAGTTTAGCTCGTCAACGTCTCGTCTTAGTCACAGAAAAAATGTTTGTTAATGTTTTTGAGCAAAACACTTTTTTTTTTTTTATTTAGAACGAAGTTTTTAAGACATCTTGGATATTGAATGAAAGACATTTATAATTATATCTGTCAACTCATCCACCATCTTGGATGACTCCCATTCTACACTGAAAGATATTGCTTTGAGAAGTAGCTTTTTCCCTTTATAGCTCCTTTTGGCCATTTTTTTTTTTTTTTTTTTTTTACAGTTGTGGGAGTCTGCCTTCCTGGTAAACTGCCCTTGGTTTGAGACATGTCAGGTAGACAGTTTATGGAGATCTGTGGTTTATTTTTCATCTCCTGTCCATTAGAGGCTGTATGCTACATTCCTGGATATGTTTGGGAAGCTCCTCTTCACGTTCTGCTTCAGTCTGGTCTGGCTTTCCTCTTCCTGCTCCCACACGTGTCCATAGCCTGTCAGTGTCTTTAGGCCTTAGCTACGGCTATCGTTTAAACAGGACTGAGGGTGTGTGCAGTTTCATCAATGGAAGAGCTCATTCCTGCTTAATGTGTTGCTGACTAATAGATGAGCAATGAAGCATCGTGCTTTAAAACTCATGTTTACACCCACCGACACAGTATTAACTACACACCCTGCGCGCATTTACCAACGCACCCACACACACTTGCACAGGGTGGGATTGGCATACAGTTGCTTCTCTTCACTAGCACACAAACATCTAACTAATGTGTTTGGTGTTGCCATTTTATCACTTGCTCTCTAAGTGGTGGATCACTCAAAAATTCTGTCATTTGCTCATGACAATTACTATGTTGTTTCAAACCTGTATGGCTTTCTTATTTCTGTGGAACACAAAAGAAGATATTTTGAAGAACACAGAAGTCCCCAATGACTTTGAATCAAGAAAGTCTTACAAGTTTTGAAATGACATATAGGTAGAGCCTGTATGATTTCTGTGATGTGGAAAATGCGGAATCCTGTCATGAAAACGGAATTTACTGGATAACGCGTAATGTCGCGGAATTTGCCAAATTTTGGATGAATGAATTAAAAGTAGGTCAGCACACTTAAATCAAAACACGATATGGACTAGTGTCGGTGAATATTAAGCTGCAAAAACACTATTTAAATATGAATCTTGCATGTTCTGCATGTCTCTGTGTGAATACTTGTTGTGTTTTCAGTACATGAACACATGAACATAATCTATAGAACTGCTCTGAGAGTCACTTCATGAGCATTTTACCATTTCCTTTGAGAAAAACTCATATCATACACAAACAGAAACTTAAAGGTCTTCAAAGCAACTTGTCAAAATAAAAGTTAAATATAATAATAAAATAAAATAATAAAACAGAAATATATTGCTTAATGTAATGATAGTACTACTACTACTAATAAAATTATTATTAAAACATTAAAGTAATATTTACTAGAAAAATTATTTACCGGAATTTATTTAGCAGGAAAAACACAGTATTTCTGAAAAAAAGAGAAATAAATAAATAAATAAATAAATGATTATTTTTTTTAAATAAAATCGAATAGATACTTTATATTTAGAAATGCTTTTGATTATTTAAAAAAAAAATTAAACCATTAAAATGGAAACCAGAAAATTAATGCAAAACTATATTTGGTAAAAATAAAGTTTTAGCAGGTTTAGCAGTTAGCAATTTAGATTTAGATGTTCATTTAAAGTTTGTTTTGTATCAATATCACTAGGTCTGGTGTGAGGTAACTTTATAACCCATTTATTTATGAGTAAATACACCCAGTATGTATGTGTGTGATGGAGTTGTTATGTTTACTCAAGAGATAGGCCTGATTATAAAGGGGCAGATTTACCTAAGTCACTAAGGTGACCCAGAACACTCTTGGTCACTTCGTTTTGATTGATCAGAGTTGGGTCTGAACATTCCCTTTACACTTGGCCACATACAGTAAATTTGTCTCTGAGCTACAGTATGTGCTCTCTTTAAACCAGTTCCTTCATCCATGTGTCTCATCCATGATCATTCATTGATGATTCCCAACTGTCCATATGTTGATGTAGTCCTGGTAGGGTGGAGTAAAGTTTACATAATATGTAGACTGTACAATCAGATGATAATGACCTGAAAGTAGGATTGTTCTAGAACATGCCCATGCATGAGCTGGACAAACCTGAAAGAAATAAAATGTGTTACAGTTGTTGTCTAATCTTATTTGTGATTTGACATATTGAAGTTCAGACTTGACCTTTAGAGATTTTATGGAGATTTTGGCCTTTTTCGTTCAAGTAGATAGCTGCTATGTTAATGAAAAATGAAGCTGCCCAGATGTGTTACCATAAGGGTGAAGTGAACCAACTTGCTTGCTTCTAAAAGGAGGGTAGTGGTGGAGAGCACTTTTACGGTGGCCAACATCTCAATCATGCTATCATATTACTCCCACTACAATTTTGCATAGTCAGACCTTTGACTGACGGCATAAGGTATGGGCTCTGGAGCCATTTCAGCTTGCATACTTGCAGACTTGAAATGTGGCCTTTTGTTCAACATCATATTTAGATGTAACTGCATTGTATGTGCCTCAAACAAAACTCTTCAATATCTTTTAATGTCTTTAGTCCTAACCTGCTTCACATCACATGAGCAATTACTTGGGTTTTAAAAAGTTTAAGTCTTAACCGCTGTGACTGCTTTGCTTTTCTGCTGTGCCAGCGTCAGAGTCTGGGTGATGTAACGGCAGCCAGAAACATAAGTGCACTGTGTAATGGGTTCACTGGGGTTAGGCTTGCCCTGGCACTAAACCAACACCGCATGCTCCAAGATGCCTCTCCTTTGGCACTGTGCCAGAGTCTTGCTCAAAAACACATGCATGTATAACTCTGAGACACTCTGAGGACTCAACAGGTCTCATCTGTCTGCTGATATGACAGAACGTCTCTGAACTATGACATTAACAGTGTACAGCTCGACCCTCCTGCTTGAAATTCTCATTGCTTGAGGGATTTCTACAGAGTGTGTTGCAGAAGTTAAAAGGTTAATTGCAAAAATTAAATTTTTTAAGTAAAAGTGATTTTGGTCACACTTTATTTTAAGGTCCAATTCTCAATATTAACAAACCATTAACTATGTCTTTTGCCTCAGTAAACTCCTAATTTGCTGCTTATTAATAGTTAGTAAGGTAGTTGTTAAGTTTAGTTATTGGATAGGATTAGGGATGTCGAATATGGTCATGCAGAATATGTGCTTTATAAGTACTAATAAACAGCCAATATGTTAATAAAAGGCATGCTATTAAGCAACTATTTAATAGTGAGAATTGGTCAATCTGGTCTCATGGCGAAAACGTACCTCTGACGCGAAATACGTATCGCCATGTACGTTTCTTGACATATTTGATGTAAGATCTCCACTATGTGGCGCTAAAAGAGTGTTTTGTTTTGTTTTTACCCTGGAACAGATGAACGTACATATGGTACATTTTGTGACATTGGTTTTGTATGTTTCACCGCAGTTCTGACTTGAAATGTCTGTTGAGTGGTGCTATAAGTCGAATGCTCCGTGACGTTTTAAAATAATGTACCATGCACTACACCGAAACCTACACGATAGTATGCACAAAAGGGAATGTGACGTTAAAACACAATTGCAAGCATGCCGTTTTAGCTTTTTAATTAATTAGCTTTTAAATAAATAAATACATGAATTAATTAATTGATTGATTGATTGAATTAATTTTTTTTATGAAACCTGAGACACATCTGTTCCTCCTTTGAAAGTCCATTGCACCAAACCGCTTTAAAGTTCATAAAGGGATCATAAACGTAATCATATGAACCAAGCAGTTTAATCCAAGTCTTCTGAAGAACAGATGAACACATGATGAACATGATTAACAGATTTAATGTAGGCTTTTATTCACATATAAATATTGATCATTGTACATACCTAGAGCTGATCAAATATAAGCAGAAGTTCAATCGCACTTGCTTTGGATTCAGTATATGTTGACATGCATCCAAATTTCTCTTTACGTGACTGTCTGTGTGAGTACTCTGCAAGGTGGGTATTTTGACATAACTTTGTGTAATGTTGACCAATTACAATAAAATTATGCAAAATCAAAATCACTAAAAATTTGGAACTGGCAAGGGTTAAAAATGTGTGAAAAAGATACATTTTCATGACAAAGCAACACTGCAAATGTCATGAGTGTAACCATGTTAGAGACGGTAATCCAATAATTGTATCCATTGTCAAATTACTACCATTTTATCGTGCCTACAGGTAACTTGGCGTCGAAGAATATTGTTGGACACATTTTTAAAGTCACTTTTCATTGTAAATGTACTGTAAATTCAACCAAAAGGAGATCTAAATCCCAATGTGAATGCACAAAAAGTATTCTCATAGCTTCATAAAATTAAGGTTGAACCACTGATGTCACATGGACTATTTTAACAATGTCCTTACTACGTTTCTGGGCCTTGAACGTGATAGTTGCGTTGCTGTCAATGAAGGGTCAGAGAGCTCTTGAATTTCATTAAAAATACCTTAATTTGTGTTCCGAAGAAGAACGAAGGTCTTACAGGTTTGGAACATCATGAGGGTGAGTAATTAATGACAGAATTTTCATTTTTGGGTGAACTATTCCTTTAACATAAGAAAAGAAGTGTTAAGTTTTATTAGCAGCAGAGCATTGGTAAAACATAACTTTTTTGTAAACAAAAGTCATTTCTTACTAGTTTGCAGATTTGGCACAAACCTTTACTTTTGAAAAATGCTTTTTCAGTGTGATTTCATGCCTATATTTGATATCCAAGAAACAGCTATATGCATTTATCATACCGCAATAGTCTCAATATTTGTTAACATCACAATGTGGAGCCCTGGTTTTATTCTTGGAGCAGTTAGTGCTCAGGTTCAGTGCCCACACATGTACCGATCGTTTAGTCTCATCCAACCCTCTGCCAGCTTCATAATCGATACAGTTGATGTCATCTGACACACTGCAGCTGTTGACCAGGGGCAAGGTCACATTTCCCCATGTGAATGGTTCTTAACCTATCATTTATTATATAGCTTAGAAATCTGCACATTCTTGTAAAGGCCAGGGTCTAATCATTTGTCTGTGTTGTACTCCGTTTTGTGCACATCTGTGTGCAGACAGCTTACAAAGTATACTGTATTATACTATATTTCAGGTTTTTTTAGTAGACGCAACAAAAAAAGAAGGAAATTGACCGATTTTGGCCAAAATTTCAATATCAGCGTGTACCTAATATTTTATTTTATTTTTTTTTGTTTTTGCAAGGGTAGAGGTCTATTTTCGGCTACACTTTTAAAAAAGTTTAACTTGCACACAATATACACAATGCTGTAATTCCTCTGTGCGACAAAAGCTCAGTGTTAACGGATAGCCGCTCTTGGATCCAGTCCCCTTGCAACATTATCCAAATCTGCATC
This sequence comes from Tor tambroides, assembly GCA_021397915.2. Taxonomy (NCBI): domain Eukaryota; kingdom Metazoa; phylum Chordata; class Actinopteri; order Cypriniformes; family Cyprinidae; genus Tor; species Tor tambroides. The sequence goes on from JAFVLL020000723.1 coordinate 21,962, forward strand.
ATTTTGTGCTGTCAGATGCACAGCAGGAGGAAGAATAGGGTCGGTCAGATGGGGTCACTCCGCAGGACAATGTGCTCTTGTTTCTCATAGGCCGTTTGGGCTAGTGGGTGACTGAAAGAATGGAATAAGCACAGTGTGAGTGAGTCAGTGCTCATGGGCTGGTTAACTGCCTCTGAGTGCTGGATCAATGATTTATCTGGACCACTGCACTTCACAGCTTTGGAAACAGCTACCAGATAAGCAGTCACCCCTGTCTGCCTCTTCTACTTCCTCCCACCGTGACTGTGCACTAAGCAATGACCTGTACTCATCCTGATATTCCCGCAGCTCCAATGCAGCACATCGTTATTCTGAACATGAGCCAGGAACTGGCATATGGTGTAATTTCTAAAGGATATCACACAGTCATTTGTCAAGCTTGATCTACTGATATCTAGGGATGAGAATCTTATTGCGGGTGGGCTTGCTTGACTGTAACAATCAACCAGAGCATCCTAGAAACCACATAGCAATTCTGGCAGACATTATGCACCAATTCTTTTCTTGTTTTGTCCTATAACAGATACATGGCCAATATTATGAATCTATACTACATTTTTAGATTATGATTAAAATACTAAAATGAGCATTAAGTAGACAATTTTGGTCAATGCGAAAAAAGTAAAGTAAAATAAAATAAATAAAATAAATACAAATGTAAACATGATAAAAATAAATAATGCAGATATTGGTTAACCAATACTGTGCAAATAGATTGTGAATTTCTAATTATAAGCTATTTAAAACCATTTTGTATTAAAAATTAGCTATACTAGCAACCATCTTGGGATGCACAAATATATTTAATACATTTGTAATATATAATTACAATTGCTTAATTATAAAACACTATAATACTTATTTTCACATTATGGATGCTATTTTGCTATTTTGTCTGTCATTAAAAATAAAACAGTAAAAATAAATAATGAAATTAGGATATTCATTTAGAAATTTGCTACATAAAGACAAAGTGAACATTAGAAAATGTAATCTAAATGTAAAAATGGGGGAAATGAGCATGCACAGTTAAATATCCCATATCGATCAATACTAATCCATTAAGTCCCAATATTGGGCAGTAACCTTTATGGTATGGATATGTTGTGCAACCCTACAGCCACACCAATGCTCCAGCATCGTGGCAGTGGTTTGTGCAGAGACTAGGAATATTTACATTTTCTTAAGATTTAATTGAATGTAACTATTTTGCTTGTCATTTATAATGTCAGATGTAACATTGAGCACCCTAAACCATTAGTGTCGGTTTAGGAGAGACAGAATGGCAGATTAGCTAGAGTAGTGTGCAGTCTAAGCAGTGGTTTGGGGTCATGCTGTTCCGCTGTCAATAAAGGATGGGTTTATTGATCCATTAGCAGAGAACACAGTCCTAATAGCCTCAGTCTTCCTGTCTGAAAAGGCGGCACCCCTCATTTCTGATTAATGGATCATTAGAAGCCAGAGCTTTATCAGTCACACTGCTGGCTGTTCTATTACAGTTTGCAAAACACCCATAAAATATTAGTATTGATTTTGTGCCTGTATGAGCCAGTGAAATAGTGTTGTCTTGTCTGATTTAAAATTTTCCTAAATGGATTATAGCTACTACTGTGTTGTTCATGAAGTGAAATACTGCTTAAGGCCACTGTATAGTAGTGTATAGTCAACAACGGCAACAGAAAATGGGCAGCTTGGTCATTCCTGAATCTCTTTTGTACAATCACTAAAAATACTTGCTGTTTGTAGCGTGATGATTTGATCTAAGGTCAGTTAATGTAGCATTTTTAGGTCCTAATGGACACATTTCCAGTTTTTAACAACATTCAGCTGGGATAATGTGATTTCCTCATCACTGAGGAAACCTTTCCAACAAACTTCATGAAGAGGAGAGAGATGGCTCCCTCAGTGAGTTTTCCTGTGGCCTCTGAAGCTGAAGAGCACAGCTCGCTCCTGTTACATCGCCTTGAGAAAACAGTACGCCATTGTTTGCTGCGGAATGCACAGGGAATTTTGTGTCCAAAAAAAGGAGGCTTAGCTTCAACCTGACCGCCTCATTGTTTATTATTCATGTTTCGGCATGTTTACTTTGTTGTTTAGATCCAAAAAAAAAAAAAGGCATTTTGCGTTGACAATTTTAATTTTGGGAGGATCGCTCTTTGAAAGTTCGGCGTTTGAGAATAATGGCTCCATACGCATGAAATCCTGCCTCTCACCCACTTAGGAAACAAAATACTCTTACGTAACACAAGTCAAAAGTTCCGTTTTAAATAAGAGACTATTGGATTGTCTTTTTTTTTTTTTTTTAGTGGCTGTTTTTCTCACATGACTCTCTTGAGATGCTTCAGTGCAGATGGAATTAGAAAATAAAATGCTACACATACTTGCATACTGTATTGATCCATGGCAAAATGTTATATATTTTAAATATGTACTAAGTAACTTTTTCAAGATCAGTAATTGTTCCAAAAAAAAAAAAAACATTTCAAACAGAATTGATACATATCTTAAATTTTTTGGGTGACAGAATAAAAAATTCGGGGCGTCCTGATTCAAAATGAGAGGAAAATTTTTTTTTTTGTCAAAGTTAATGCGCTACTATTAAAGTTAATGTGCCAAAATACACAGGAAAAATAAAAACAAAACAACTTGATCAATTGATACAGTATGTAAAAAATAAGACTTATTACATGGCAAGGTTGCAACCTTACATGTAAGAAGTCATGTGGTACAACCCTTGTAATTTTTTTTAATTATTAGCTCTTGATATTTGCGTAAAAAAAATAAATACATAAAAACTGAAACTGTTTATTTATTTTAATTAACACATGTAAACTCACATGTGCTCAAAGTGTAAAAATACACCACATTCTTAGAGTCATTTAAACTTTTGTTTTAAATGGTATAAAAAGTTTTCAAAGCCATATGAAATTAGTGTGACTTCAAATATTACATTTCTAACAACTCGGTATGCATTTTAAACTTAGTTTTTCATTTTCTTTGACTTGGATAAATGAGAGCAACCCTAATTTTGGATACCAATAAGTTTAGCCCAGTGCTGCGGTATATAGTCCATCGCAACTGTCATATTGACTAGCTAAAAATGATCAATATCACTCAACATTTGAGAGTCTCTGTAAATCGTCATTGAGCTTGTATATGACTCTGACTCTCGTGTGGTGACAGCAGCTGTTTGTGGCCACCCACATCCCGGCTCGGTCATCAGCTGCGCTAATTTTAGGCTCTTTACATGTCAGGAAGAATGGTAAACCTGCATGCTTTCAACGCAAAGACCTTGATGGGAATTTGACATAAGTTTCCACCCAAAGCTTAAAAACAAACCCAGCAAACCATCTATTAAACATTTATTGGGTTCTCTGTGCACCTGTTTTGAAAGAATCCTTCTGTAAATAATCAACAAAGCATTCAGGCTCTCAGGATGAAGTACGCCTGAATGAGAGGCTGAAGACTCCGGCCTCTTCTTACTTTGTTTACACAGTTTCATAGCTGTTAGAATGACATGAACACATCAGTATCTGTGGTATGTGCTATTGTAGTCTTGAGATACTGAGACTGTTATAAGTATTTGGGCAATTATCTTAGTTGCTTTAGCAAAATAAATCACCCTAAAATGAAAATGTTGTTTATTTAGTCATGTAACCCTCATATTGTTCCAAACCTCTATGATTTTTCTTTCTTTCACACAGCACCAAAAGAAATGTTAGACATGATGTTCATGTTCCTGTTTGCCATGCAATTATAATGTGGTCATGCTACATAAAGTTCAAAAACAGTACCATAAAAGTAGGGCTGCACAAGAAATCGCATGCGATATTTAATGCGCATCTTGTCAGTAAAGCCAGTTCCGTAATCAGCGGTAAATTTCCATCACGTGCGTGCTTTCACATGGAGCAGCATTTACTACACAGAGCCATATTCACTGACAAGCTGTGCAAAACTCGTGCGATTATGAACGTGGTTTTGTGCAGCTTGTCAGTGAATACTGCTCTGTGTAGTAAATGCTGCTCCGTGTGGAAGCACGCACATGATGGAAATTTACCGCTGATTACAAAACCACCTTTACTGACGAGATGTGCATTAAATATCGCATGCGATTTATCGTGCAGCCGTATATAAAAGCATTCTGTAAAAAATGGTCTATAATAGTGGCTTTTTATTATGAGGCTCAGTGGGTTCTTAGCTTAGTGGGCTTATTTAGGTCAGTGGCACTGTTCCTAATAAGCATTATTTTAAAAAACTCAAGAACTAAACATTAGTTCAACCAAACAACTACACTGTAATAAGTAAAAAATATTAGTTTACTTAAATTATGTAACTAGCTGCAAAGCAATTTTTACCTTTTTTTTTCAATTTCAACTTCTAACTTTAAGAAATAATTTTTCACAGCTAAATGAAGTCCACTAAACTCAAAATTGTTTAGCAGTTGGTTGTTGAATGCATTATGATAGCGCTAATAACACTAATCACAGTAATGGTGACTAATGGTTAACAAATCTTAAGACACCATCAAAACCCAAAATGGATGTTTTGTGTTTTATTCTTCTAAAAGGCAATTAAATGTACACATCCTCAGAACTCCCCAGGTTTTGACCAAACACACAAAATTTAATTTTTCAAGTGCAAAGGGATTATGGGTATCCCTACCCAATCTCCTGCACAAATACTTCTCCAAAAGGCATGCTTAATAATACATGCAACAGTATGAGATGCTTAGTGCTTAGTGTTATGAAGCAAACTCAAACTGTTTACTTTACAAGTAAATTTAAACAAGGTGAAATTATTCTGCCTTAAAATCTTTTTTTTTTTAAACAAGTGCTCTGTTTGAGCAATTGGCCTTTTATTCACTTTTAAAAAGTATCTCAAAAACACATTTTTTTCACTAGGGCCTTTCTTTAAAGATTATTTTATCTTATTCTTAATTTATATTATATATATATATATATATATATATATATATATACATTTTTGTTTGTTTCTTTTCTGTGAATGCATTCATGTGTAAAGCATTTCGTTAACACTTTTTAAAATGGGTTACACAAATAAAGCTTTACATAAAGTGTGCACACTAGGCTTCACACATTATAAACTGATGAACACAAATCATTTTACATGAGTGAATTTAGACTCAGGCAGTAATAATCAGTCATACAAACGTTACAAATACAAAAACTGTCTCAGTATGTTGTTATTGCCTTCACACTGAATCTTGACGTAACTCATCAAATGACGCACACTCACCTGTAGGAAACTATGAAGGCGTAAAAAGACTATATCCCTCAAGGGTACAGAAAATCTGATTACTAGGTCAACATTTAAATCTTTTTTTTTTTCCCTCACCTTTTCTGCGCTGACTAGAAGACATCAAAGTTTTTAACCTGAGCTAAAAATGCTATGAGTTGAAAGACATGTCTCAAAATCCTAAATTGTAAAACTCAAAAAATTATATATCAAACTGATATATTGCCTGATATTTTGACATGCATCATATAAAGTCTTGGCTGATTAATAATGAATAACAATTTCTATTTTAAAAATAATTTTAAATATTTTTGTTAAATATCATGACAAGAACAATTCCAGTGCCCGGTCAATGTAATGCCATGGTCGAGCAGGAAGTGAGGCATGGCTTTGGAAGGGCACGTCAAGGCGCTGCATTGTAAAATACCAGCCACGCTAATTAAGTCTGAATAGACTGCTATCACAGGGAAGTGTGTGTGTGTGTTTTGTGTGTATGTTTAGGAGAAAAAGATATTTAAAGAATACTCTGATAGTCACGGTTTCTTGTTGTGTAGTGTAAGTGTGAGAGGAAGAGCAGTCTGTGACAGGATGAGGGGAAGGATGTAGCTTTCAGCTCAGGGTTGAAGGAAAGCAGGCGAGTTTGAGCCGTGACTCACAGACCACTGAAAGATAAGAGACTAAACTTCCCTGCGTGTGCTGAATGAGGGATGCCGTTATACACAAAACAGCTCTTCTGTTATTAGGGTGCCATAAATTATTATTTTTTTCTTTTCCCCAAATACTGTATGTACTCTTTTGTTTTATGGTATTTTAAAGTTTTATGGGTTCTGTTTTATCATCGGGCCAGTGATAATTCCATCAAGCTTCTATCAATTGTAATATTTCTAAAATTCCATTTTAATGGTTAAATTACATTTTAGTAATTCAAAAGCAAGCATAATTAATCAAGATTATGAAATTTATACAATTTAACAAACCTGGTCTCTTGAAGAAAACGTACCTCTGGGAACTTTTTCGCAAGACGTGAAATACGTACCGCCATGAATGTTTTGTGACATATTCGATGTGAAATGTCCACTGGGTGGACAGATGAACATACATATGGTACGTGTTATGTGACACTGGTTTTGTACGTCACCGCAGTTCTGACTTGAAATATCTGTTGAGTGGTGCTGTAACTCTAATGCTCTGTGACGTTTTAAAATAACAAACCATCTGCACTATACCTAAACCTACACAATATCATGAACAAAAGAGAATGGGATGTAAAAACGCAATCGCAAGCATGCAGTTTTAGCTTGTTTTTCGATCTCTCATCTTTCAGCTCTTTCATCGTGACTCGTGTTTTTCACAGGATTCGTACCCAAGGATTCCGCATCCTAAGTCCAATTCCATGCTGGCTGAGCTATTGAGCAAGCTTGTTACATCCAGAAAGCGAAACATATGGAGCTGTAATCATAACTGTGTATGAAAACGATTACAAGTGCTTGCTGTTTTACCGCCTCTAGTGTTCATTTCTGTTGGAAACTGCAGTGATATATACTTATTGGTGTGTATTTCATGTCTTGTGGAAAACTTCCTAGAGGTACGCTTTCGTCATGAAACCAGGTAGAATTTAAGATCAGTTTATTACAAGTTTAACAAAAAATACATTTTAGGGCATTATGAAATCTGGTTTATCAAAGTGAAAATGGTTTAATTAAATTGTAATAATCATAAAGCATGTCTGATCAATTTAATTCATAAAACTTTATCAATTTAATAATTTCTTTGCATTTTTACAAATGTTTTCTTTTATCAGAAATTTCATGATTTAAGACGTTTTTAAAATCAAAAACAGTGGTAATCAGATGAAAGTGTAAAAATGTTAACAATATAATTAATTGTTATTTTTGATAAAGTGCTGCACAACTAAGGTCTACTGTTAAAATTAAAACATGGAAGACAAATTGTATTAAGATAGGGAGTACATTCTACTGTACAATATTAATACATTTCTGCCGCAGTTTCTTCAATAACTTTGATTTTGATGGGTTGTATGAAGACTGTTGAGTTTCTGTGTATTTAATGTTTTTTTATAATGAAATGGTGACATCATGCGTCCTTGAAACCGTGTTACTTGTTCACACAGAGACACGCAGAACATGCAGTCCTTTCCCACTTTAATATTCACATAAGTAATCTGATTAACCTTACTTTTCATTTATTCATTCAAAATTTGCCAAATTCTGAGATACCATGTTTAACTGTAAATTCCATTTTTATGACTTGGATTCCTTGACTGTGTCCTCATTTTCCACATCACGGAAGTCATAGGGCCCTAAATACGCTTATTTTCAGCTCTGTCTGCTGTAATACTGAACATCTCACATTAAATGAAAGATGCCTCTGATATGTGACTCAAGTACACGAGACTGATCATCACTCACATGAACACAGACCCTTGTTTCACATCCCTGACTAATTGCTGCAAGGCACCACTGCATAGACATGGAGCGCTATTGAAATTTGAGTGATGTGTCCCCTCTAGCTTTATCATGAGGCATCATAAATCTGTCTTTCTGCCTCATACTCCATCTCTGGAATTAACATTTGTTCATTTCTTCACAATAAATGGATGGTTCAGGCTCTAAAATCCTATTAGATTAAGCACTTTTAAAGTTAATGTAAAAACATTATACTTGCATTTGTGCGATGACTGAATTCTATAATAGGGTCGTGGATTGATTTGATAAATTTGTATTATAAAATAGTGGCTAAATTGGGATGGGTCACTGAACTGGGAACTTTTTTTTGTCTTGTTTTTTGTCTTGTTTTTTTTTTGGGTTTTTTGTCTTGTCTTTTTTGTCTTAATTTGACATGAATGTCATGAATTGACACAACTTGTTTTATCTTTTATCATATTTCTGTTGTCTGTTTTATTAAAAAACAAACTGCAGTTGAAGGCAGTGATTTACAGTTCACCATGGTTAAGGGTTTTTGTAGCACTTATTCATGGTAAAGTCACTGTAACGCTTGGAGTCTTGACTTATTTGCGTTATATTACTTATTGTGTTTGATGTTTGAGATTAAACATACTGACTTTCATAAGTAGTGTTGTATTTTAGAGTCCAGCAGCATTACACTTCTTCAAGGTTTGTAATTAGCCTTGCTGTTGCTTCCTGTTTTTGGCCAGTTTTGCAGATGACTAATCTGGATGGATTTGTGTGCCAAGACCATCACATAAATACTTAATGCTGGCTGATGTCAGATGTGTGAAGGTTTAACTCTGAGCAGAGGTTTTAATTGCATCCAGAGTTTGCCGTTATGCTGGGAGCTTTGGTGGGGGGTTATATAATTATGTAGCAGACGTACTGTAGATGCCAGGGTTTCTGCAGTGCAGACGCCTGGGTTGTGTCCCAACTCTAATGGTCCCAAAGACCCTCTCCATGTTGCTGGCAGATTTAAGAATATCTGGAGAGAAACACAGGTGCTGTGCTCTCTAACGTGCAGGGTCTGTTCTGTCAGTGTTTGCTCTGAATTACATATTCTGATCTATAGCATTTAATTTAAAGCAGCACTATGTAACATTTGCTCACGGTTCCCCCGTGTGGTTGATAAGCACAATTGTCTGTTATCAGTGTCGCGAATACTGTCGCTGTATAAGCTTCCTGTGGGCAGCGCAATACACGTGAGTTTGTTGACTAAGCTGACGGAACTGGCGAATGCAGAAACCTCGTTTGGAAATCATGTCCACCGACCAGATAAAGTAACCCGTAAACCCGTTACACTATGTTCTACAAATGTCATTACATAGTTTTATTTATTGTTACTCCAGAATTGAAAACTGCAATGACAAAAAGAACGGTAGTATGTTAGAGTAGTTTCTTTTTTGCTCGCATAGTTCGTATCAGGGGCGTTTCCTCCGAGGAGGCAAGGGAGGCAGTGTCTCCTCTCCTCAAAATCGGATGAGAAAATAATCGATTTTACAAAAATAAAACAGCGCAAATATGACTAAATATGACATTAAAAGTCTAAAAGTCACTCGTTTTTATAAAGTTACACTGTCCAACAGCGACACTCACAGGTAAAGTTACAGCGGAGGCTTGCCTCCCTTCGGTCCATAGACTTTCTACAGAGACCCCAAAACGTGTGGTGACTTTTCTGGAGGCTCATTGAGATGAATGGGGGAAAGTCACATGAGAGGAGGCAATGCCTCCATTGGATGTGATTGGTTCGTGCGATAAATCCTGCCTCTTGTTTTCGTGCGAGCTCTCGGCATGAAGGAAGGAAATAATGGCGTTATTGACTAATTATAAAGTAAGTAAACAACTCTCCCGCTTAGCTTAGATATCACTGCTTTGTGTCATGTCAAAATGAAACATGAAATGGCTTGAAAACATGATGACTGTGTCAGTTTTTAGTGAGCATTCAGCTTGATGAAATGAAAGATGTATCTTCGTGGCTGTGAGTCGTGACAATGTTTGTGACAGGGCTTTTATGACGCTGTGTGTACCGACCCGATCACGAAACTTACAGAGTGTGGTTTTAGCACTAGGAGGCTGCTGAGGTAGCAGCGGCAGTAGGATTCGTCCAGTTAAGAGTTGTTCTATCACTGAAATAATTTTAGAGACATTATTTTAAGGTCGAAAAACTACATAGTGCTGCTTTAGTGATTTCTTTGCTGTTCATCTCATTTTAGTGCATATTATGTTTCTTTTGTGTTTCGACTGTATCGGTGACTGTATCACTTGTAAATTATCATGTAACATTACATTTACTTCAGGAAAGTAATTCATTTGTTTTAGTCAACTAAAAAAATATCTTTAGAAAGGAGTATTTTGCTAAATATATGCACAGTTATTACATATTCATCATAACTTGTCTTGATTATTTACTGCTTTGAGTAAATCTGTCATGAAAACAAGTTTTTATTACAGCAGCTGTTTAAATTTATATTTTAATGATGAATTGGAGTAGAAACAGAATTATATAACTGAAAAGTTTGATTAAAAACACTTTGCAAATTAAAAGATTATATAACTCATTTTCTTTTGGATTAGTAAATATATTTGAATGATTTATTGATTATTGATATTAAATAAACTATTTTTGGTTTCTAAAAAATCATTTTGGTGCATCACTAAAAAATAAAACAATTTACAATAAATAATTCTTTAGAATTCTACTCGGAACTACTGTATACCTAGAGGTTTATACAGCTACAAATACACATTTGCTGGAAAATGGTGGCATATGGTGCAAAACATTAAAGGATTAGTTCACTTCCAGAATAAACATTTCCTGATAATTTACTCACCCTCATGTCATCCAAGATGTTCATGTCTTTCTTTCTTCAGTCAGCACGAAATGAGGGTTTGAGGATTTTTCTCCATATAGTGGACTTCAATGGTGGCCAATGTGTTGAAGGTCCAAATTGCAGTTTCAGTGCAGGTTTAAAGGGCTCTACACGATCCCAGCCGAGGAATAAGGGTCTTATCTAGTTAAATGATTTGTCATATTCTAAAAAAAATAAATAAAAATGTATATACTTTTTAACCACAAATGCTCGTCTTGAAGCTATTTGCAGCTGCACTGAAACTGTAATTTGGACCTTCAACCCATTGGTTGTTGGTCGTCTTCATTTATTTTGGCCTGAAGAAAGAAAGACATGAACATCTTGGAAGTGAACTAATCCTTTAATGTTTTATTGATAGTTTTGGAAGCACTGGTTAGAAAGGGTTGAAAATTATCAGAAGAAATTGCAGTGCTAGCCCCGGACCGTCAGAACGTCTCTCTGTTTGTATTGGTAATAATGTTGACCTAGTGCAACGATATGTTGTGGATCGTTACTTTTTTTTGGTTCTGTTTTTTTCATTTAACAGTATGTTGGGCTGGGCCGGGCTGTGTTGTTGAATCAACGAGGTTCAGTTTGACCCTGAACAGGCCCGGTCACATACAGCGGCAGACTGAATTATTATTGACCAGAGAGCACAGCATTAGCTGAGCTGCCACTCCCATTACAACAACTGAATGTGTCCCACAGATAATCTAAAGACACTCAGGAGAATTGACTTCATTTAGGCCGCTCAAAACACTCTCACACTCTGTAGCGCAGGCGTTCAGGGCTTCCTTTTGTGCCTTTGCACTGTAATCCAGGAAAATTGTCCTATTTTTGGTGTAGGCCAAGCGGTGAGTCACTTAACAGTACAGCACATGAGTCTGAAACCGAAAGAGGAAATGGGGAAAATGAGTGCTGTTGTAATTTTCTGGATAGTCTGTACAGCATAAAGGTGATGACAGAGTGCCAAAACACTTGGAAGGCAGCCAAATACAATACTGTCCTAATGATATGAGGACGGGCTCATTCCTATTGAGAGTGATTTGTAAAGTGCAATAAAACATCACAAACAGATATGCCGTTTTTTTATGTTTTCCTATGAATTACACGACCCACCCACTGACACTTCATTCATTGTATGAGGCTTATTGAGCACAAAAATATCAAGAATTTTCTCAATATGGCAAGCTACAATCTGATTGGCTGGCTTCATATAGTTTCAAAGTGCAGGAGTTGATCAGTTCACCAGGAAACAAATTTGCGTTTGTCTCCAGGCTTCTACAATGAGCACAAGTAGTTGTTGATGTTAAGACTGATTTATTAGCGCCTTTTCATGTAATTCCTATCTTTAGTAGAAGGTGTTGTGAGTCCAGTCCAAGAAAAACACTTACCGGAAGGTGCTTTGAGTGAATCGTGACATTTCAAAACATAAAGCTTTCTTAGAGGCCCTTAAATGCTTACTGTGAAATCTTTATCTCAAAGCAGCAGTGTTGTTATTGTTAACTAAAATTGTTAAAATCAATTTTGGTTATTGAAATAAAGTCAAAATAAAATAAGATATAAATATTAGATGGAAAAACATAATGAAAATTAAAAAATGTTGGCTTGGCCCAAGTTCAAGTACTAAAATTATTAACTGAAATAAAACTAAATTGAAATTAAAAAAATAAAAACAAAAACTACTAAAAAAAAAGTACAAAGGTACATAAAATTAAAATGATTAAAAACTGAAAATGTAAAAATATAAGATGATCAAAATATTAATAAAACTATATAGTAGTAAAAAAGCATGTGATCGTTTTTAGCTGTAGTCAGAGTCATAGCTTTGCTGTGATATATTGTGTTCACAGAGACAGGCTATGACACATGTAACTGATGTGTCTTTGGTCATCAGTGATTTTGGAGGAGTTTTGGGTGAGGCTGGCATTGACCTCAGAGAAATCACAAAGTGCTCAGGCAGGATGACTGTATCCAGTGGTGTTAGTCAGACTAAACCCACTCTACCGCAGGGGATTTACAGTGTGTAAAACAGCCACACAACACGTTTCTAAGTAATATTTCTGTAGTCACTGAAAGTGAAGTGACCCTGTGACACAACCCCAGCTGATTTTTGTGATACTGTCAATTTTGTGCCTAAACATACAATCCACCAACAAGCTCTAACTCAGAGGAGTGCGTGTATGCAAAATGAATTGTCCAAAAAATAATAATAAGTAATGTATATACACTACTGGTCAAAGGTTTGAAATAAATTTAAATAAATTAAATAAAATATATTTTTTAAATGTTTTCGAAAAGTATTTCATGCTCATCAAGGCTGCATTTATTTGAAATATATTTCAAATATACAGTAAAAATACTTTAATATTATGTAATTATAATATTCTATAATATTATTGAAATATTACTGGAGTTTAATAGAACCTATTTTCTTTTGTAGAAAATAAAATGTTTTCTATTGTAATATGTTTTAAAATGACATTTATTCTGTAAATTTAAAATCAATAAATGATCAAAGAATAAAAGAAATTCAAAATAAACCACTTAAACTAAAAAGAAATTTTTATTTGTTTACCTGCATGTATTGTACCATTGACATCAGAGAACTGAACATATGAATGTTATGTTAAATTAATAAAATATTAACATCTCAGGAGTTACGTGAAGTAAATATTTAAGGTCAAAGGGGTTCAGCTGACAAAAAACATTGGGGAATACTTGATCTATAGAAATAAACAGATGCCGTTAAGAGAGGCACCTGAGACTCTATGGTCCCACACACATTGCAAACTCTCTGCGCTCACGCGTGGAGAGGATTATGGTCTTATCACACTGACACTGTTTTGAGAGCATGTCCCCTGTGATGGCTTTCCGGCCAAGAGATAATATTTACCTGATGCGGTCCATTAGAAGACGTGGCGTGAGATCAGAGCGGGTTGTTGTGTGTTTGTGTGAGTGACAGAATGCTCTAATGGTTTCATTTCTCAGCCCCTGAGATCAATTCTCAAGCTCTTACACTGAACGCCCTCTGTGGAGCTCACCCAGAATATGTTTGCTAAACGTTCCCCTGTGTCTTGTGCCGGGAAAAGCCACAAACTTCCCGTTCCTGCTTTTGATGTAATTTTATTCTCAGTTCAATATGTGTCATAGCGGATTTCGGTAATTGTGATGAATTCGGCTTCTCAGTCTTTTATTCACTCCCCCAACTTCTCCTATGAGATCAAGACCTTTAACTCAAGACAAAAGCCTTTTGTGTTGTTATTTCATCTGTGGAGGATTTGCCGCTGCCAGTAAGCAGCAGAGCATGATGGGATAGCATACACCATTCCCTTTCATAGCAGGGCTTTCGCAATATATACACAGTTAATGTGATTATTTGAGCTAATGTTATGCGCTTTAAATTCCAACCACTTATTATCATCCAAATAAAGGATTTTTTAAGGATAATACTGCAAATGCCAAACAGTGTAAACAGAAAGTGGTTTGACACCTTATTACAACCAATGTGGATCAAAAAGACCATTATGAAATATTTTAATAATATAATAACGAAGAGCCAAGAGACTTGTATGTCATCTTACATTGCATGCAGTTGCTGACTGTCTGTGTGATGTAGTGATATGCCTCTAAAATTCAAAATATGGGGGAAATCCCCTGTATGGATTTTTGTCTTATATTTATATCAAATGATATAGTTTAGCAAAATCAAACCAGCAAGAGAGCTGTTTTTTTTTTATTGCAAATGCGATTTTATACAACAGTTCAATAAATAAGTTAATACTGTTACATTTTATGCACAATATTGTCTGTTTTTGTTCAATTTCACCATGAAAATAGTTCAAAAGAAAGTGAAAGCAGAACTATTGTGCCTTTCCGAGCTGCACACAGCAGTGTTTCGTTACAGAATGAATCCACATTTTTGAGCGAATTGAGTGAGCGAATGATTTAGTGACCCATTCATAAAGACAGTCATTTATTTTTCAATGAATCAGATCAGTTGTTTGAATGAATCAGTTAAATGGATTATGGAAAAGTTTCAAGTGAATGAAAGTGTTTTTATTTTCACATATCATATTTATTTAAAAAAAAAAAAAACTTTCATATTTCAGTATTCAGTAAACCCAATAATGCCCTTTCAAAACCCATCAATCAATTCTAATTGCAGTGTAAATGCCATTCATGCCAACTCAGTCTCTGTAAATATACCTAAATACCTCTTCAGATACAGCTTCTGAAAACAATGTTATGTCCACATTGTAGCCTTAAAAGTTTGTCATAAATTTTGTTGAATCTAAATATTTCTTTCTAAACCTAGTTTTTTGTAATGTCTATTCAATTTATTCTCATTTAACACTTTAATGACTTTCTTTTGTGGGTAATTTCTCAGCTCAAATTGATGTGCAATTAATTTACGATTCATTCGATTAATTAATTAATTGGCACAACATGAAATAATTCAATTAAAAATGTAATTACTTGACAGCCCTGATAATAATAATAATAACAACAAATACCTGTTAAAGCCTAAATAAGATCATACTTTTACGTTTCTAATTTCAAAGGCTCTCATTTATGATACACAGAAGTGCTAAGAATGTTTTTGGAAAACGCTCCCCTGTACATGAAATGTGAATCTCAGCAGATTTTAATGGCAGCTGTTTCCTTTAGTAACAGGAATTTTGATTATCAAAAAGGTTGGCAGTCCATCCTCACTATTTTCTCCACATCTCTTTAAAGTTTTTTGCCTTCATCAGGCCTGTGATAGCCGTGAAGTATTGCTGTGTCTATGACTGCACAGGAAGAGTTGAGGTGACACTTTAACGGCTGACTTTTGTCCTTGTCTGACCTGTTTTCCTGGAGCGTCCAGGCCTCTTCCATTTACTTTGTGGAGTGGATGATGAATTTCTGAAGCACCGTTCATTAATATGTCAGAGGAGTAACTGTGCAACATCCACTTGATGTTTGGCAAGTGCTGTTCATCGTGAAGGGCTAAATAGGCTTTTCCAACACGGGTTCCAGAGGCTATCTGTAAAGTTATCTCTGTGTTTGACATAACCTTTTCTAGACATTCAAGACATTACTTAACATAGCTGGCTAGATGCGTCATGATGGCTGAGAGCGCACATGGACTGTTACAGTAGCTCATGGCTGTCAGCTGTACGCCACTGGTGCCGCTCTACCCAGAATTCCATTCGTCTGTGGCGGAACGGCTTGTCCATGCTTCCCCTGAGAGCTGTAAAACCCACTCTGAAAGTCTGACTCATAACAGGGCGGTGTGCGACTGGCGCACTTGGCTGTGAGATTGACCTCTGGAGCGGCTGTGGGTGCTGGGAGCGAGCGCTGTCCTCCGGACGGACCTCTGCAGCTCGTTCCACTGAGGAATTTGTTTACTTGTGGCGGAGCTACAAATAATGAGAGCGTTTATGTACAACTGAATAACTTCCTGCTCTCCAGGCAGGCTCATAACAAAAACAGGCCGAAAGGGGATGTAGTGGACACTTACAACAGATTTAGTGTGGTCTTACAAAACTTTTGTTGTTGTTTTTTTTTCTTGTTGCAGTCCTCTTACAATGTTAGTCAAGGTGTCTTGCATCACACTCTTTGTAATTATTTTTCATAACAATTTTACCCTCTCACTGACCCCTACAATTAAACAGTCTGTGCTTTTAAGACTTCTACAATAGCTGTGTCTCATTTAGAAGGCTGCATCCTCCGGAGGTCGAATCCTCTGTAGGTCGCATCCTCTGTAGGATGCATAAAGTATACGAAGTGTCCTCAACCTAGAATTAAACGAGACGGCCTTTGTAGGACAGGAGGAAAAGGAAACAGGAAGTATCACGTTGATTTGCCAACACATTTAGAGCATCGTTGCACTCTCACACTAGTTAAATGAAGGAAAATTATTTCTAAATTTGGAAAGTAATTTGAAAAAACAAAGCTTTTACTTGTTTTATTTTGCTCAATGTTTGAGGAGCTGCAGTGTAACAGACATCTGTTAGAGAAAAAAAAGGAGGATATTAAGAACAAAGTTTATCCGTTTTTACTGGAGGAACTTTAAGTTAAGTTGAAAACACCACCGCGCTTGTGTGTACATCTGCCGGCACCGGCATTTTTCAAATTAACGATGATTGTTTATGGCGACGCAAAGAATTGTGGGTTATCTGTAGCAGCGAAGGATACACCTGATGCATCCTCCGAATTCTTGTGAAAGGAGGTCGCATTCGAAGGTCGCATTTGGAGTGTCCTACTTGCTTTTCTGAAATGAGACAGCCTCGATGACGTATGCACCCTTCGAATGAGACCTCCGGAGGACGCATCCTTCTAAATGAGACACAGCTATTATGTGAATGCACTGTTATGGCCAACTTCTTCACACATTTATAGTTGTGGGTTTGCTGGCTTGTCAAACATGTTTTTTTCTGCCTTGTTTTTCTATAATAGCATCTTGTAAAGCCTGCATTGCATTTTTAAAATGTTTTTTATGGTAATTTAAGGGTTTTTAATGACAAAAATCGAATTGTAAGTATGGCAATATGAAAAAAATAATGCTATAGGCCTGTTATTTAAATTGCAAAGCATGCATATACCAGGATTATTATTATTATTATTAATTTATTTTTTTTAAATAATATCCAAAGTTTTCAGTGGCAGGCATAATATGTCAAAGTGGGCTTCAGTTGAAAATTAAGTCGAAACGTAGCTAATAAGCAAGCAAATAAGTTTCAGCTGAATTTTCAATTGAACCCCACTTTGACATAGCATATTTATTTCTTTTTGATAAATTTAATTTCTTTTTTTCCCCCTTCATTTTATTTGAAAGTGCTAGTCCTCCATACATTTATTTCACCACTCTTATGCTGTTTGTTTTTCCTGTGTTCACAGGCTTTTGGCAATGCTAAAACGGCCCATAATAACAACTCCAGCCGTTTTGGGAAGTTCATCCAGGTGAACTATCAGGAAAGTGGCACTGTTAGAGGGTAAGAGCTGCACGTGTCTCTGTCTGCAGTGTTGTAGAGGTGTTTGAACCCATGTCTAATTTGGTGTTTGTTCTTATCCAGGGCATATGTGGAGAAATACCTGCTGGAGAAGTCCCGGCTCGTCTATCAGGAACACAATGAAAGGTAGGAGATGTGGTATGATTTGTTGATGCTATTGTATATTCAAGAAATGATGTCAGCTGCTGAACTGAAATATTTTCTAATTAAATCGACGTTATTATACTGGACTAGACCACAGTTTATTTTAAACTCGAGAGAGCGTAGATTTGGTAGAAGCTTGTGAGGAAATAAATCCAGTAGTGAACATGTGGGAATCATTTCTCCACAGTGTTCAGTGTTGTCAGAGTAATTGTTCAGTTTATATGTGTGAATCTCAGCTTTATCTACTGGCTGTTATTACTAGTCCCACTGGTTTCATGGCATGAGGGTTTATGAAGGAAACAGACCATCATTTCCTTGTTTTTGGGAGTTTGGTGTAAATCTCAGCAGTCATTATTCGGTATCGGAGACGTGCTTTATCAGACTGAAACCAGCTTAACATCATTTGATGCACAACATGATAAAGTGACAAAATCAGTAAAGCTATCTCTTTGTCAGTCTCAGTTTGTCCTTACCTGCTGGGTCAATGACGTGACATTTTTATCTGTATATACTAGTGCTGTCAATCGATTAAAAAAATGTAATCGCGTTAATCGCAGTCATGGACTGTGATTAATCACGATTAATCTCAAATTTAAAATACTAGGATTTACCTGTAAATGTGTTGAAATAAAGAAATGCATGACAAACTAGTTTAAGGAAACAGAAACTTTCACACCTCTGCCAGATATGAGACATAATCCTTATTATTCTTTTGTTTTTATTCAGCCATTATCAGCCTTTATACTGGCAATAAAACGTTTACCAAGCCACATCTCTTGAATCCCAGTATACATTTACCCAACTATTATCAAAAGTAGTTCTAAATAAATACAACAATACATTTTCTTGCGACCTTATGTGAAGTATTATGACAAAATGCATTATGAAGAAGAATTGGACATGTTCTGCAGCTGCATTAGAGCTAACATTAGCATCATGCTACATAAGACAATTTTAGTACAAGAGATTAATAGTACACTTTTACTCAAAACTCACTTTAAACCACCATCGAGTGTTTGTAATAACTTCCTTTTGTGATCACATGTGGAATTTGGTCATTTACTGTTGTTAAAATATGCTATTTATAGCCTTTTTTTATCGCTGTACAAATTAGCATTTCAGATGTGCACATTCATTATTGTTATGAAAATATACAAATCTCAATAAAATCACATACGAACCGTATCCTATCATAATTGTGTGTTTATTATCTTATATAATCTATAGTGGCTGTTGTCATGTTTGTTTCTGCTGTGTAAAAGCCTTAACATGTATGTTCTGGCTGAAACTCACATTGTTTGTGATGTTAAAACCGCCTCTCCGTTCTTAAGTTGCCAGGTATACATTCCAGCTATAATACACATTAGTAAAAGGATCTATTTTCATATTTATTTGTCTATATATACACTTTAGGCGGCCGCAGTACATTATAAAAGTAGCCCGAAAAACCCATGGCTCTCTAATTTTTCCCACAACTGAATTTTCAAAATAGCCCAAACCACAACCCTGGCAACACTGGTTTGCTGTACCCTTATCACACAATGATAGATAACGTTCCGCGCTGCGATGACAGCAAGAAGTTGGGGTCAAACCCTATCAAACAATTAATTTGCTTTAAAAAAATATTAACGCGTTAGAATTTATTGATTAATCGAATGCGTTAACGTTGACAGCCCTAGTATATACAGTCAAAACAAAATGTATTCAGACACCTTCAACATTTCTCACATTATAACAGTTTATTTGCTATAGTTTAGAAAATGGTAATAAAATATGACAAGAACTCAGAGTTAAACTGTGTCAGAACAAATTCATCTTGATAATGTCAGATAACTTTGATAGAAAGGTATGTAAAAAACATGGTCAGGTCAAAGTGTCAAATCTAATTTTTGGTCCCAAATATCTGTTTTTTTTGTTTTTGTTTTTGTTTTTTGTTTTTTTTTTCTAAGAATTTGAAGAATTTTTGGGTATAATATGTCACAGTTTACTTTATTTTGCTATCCTCACTTCAATAAATGAACTATAGTGTCCTGCACCCACTAGTAAAAAAAAATCAAAAATTATATGTGGTGTCTGAATAATATTTGGTTTGACTGTGTGTGTGTGTGTGTGTGTTTGTACTTTATGCGTTTGTACCAAATGTCCCCACAAGGATAGTAAAACCTGAAATTTTTGACATTGTGGGGACCGTCCCCACGTGGGAGAAAAGAAAAAATATTAAAAATAGTAAATTATGTTTTTCTGAAAGTGTAACAAAGCAAACAGGTTTTCTGAAAGGGGTAGCGTTAGGGTTAGGGCAGGGGTGTCAAACCCTTGTCAAACTCTTGACTAACTGTTTCTGGAGGGCCGGAGCCCTGCAGAGTTTAGATGCAACCCTAATTAAACACACCTGATCCAGCTAATCAAGTCCTTCAGGCTTATTTGAAAACTACATGGTTTGTGTGTTGGAGCAGGGTTGGAACTAAACTCTGCAGGGCTGTGGCCCTCCAGGAGCTGAGTTTGAAACCCCTGGGTTAGGGGATTAAAAATATTGTTTGGTTATTATAAAAGTAATAGAAGTCTATGGAAAGTCCCCACAATTCACAGAAACAAACATGTGCGTCATGTCATTGACCCATGTCATACACACACTAAAATACACTAAACCTACACATTCTCAGAAAAAAGGTACAAAAGCTGTCACTGGGGCCCTTCAGAAGGTACACATTTTATTTGTACCTAAAAAGTCCGTATTGGTACCTAAAGTGTACATATTAGAATCAATGTTGTCACAGTGACAGCTTTTGTGCCTTTTTTTCTGAGAGTGTATACAATAACTTGAATGCACTTCTTCTTTGATGAACATGTTTTTAATTTCTGAATTAAAATTCATTTTCATATTTTTGAGGAGTAAAGTCAAAAATAAACATGTAAACCTTTCTGTAAGCCTGTTGTGACTGGTTAAGAAACCTTGTTAAGGTGTATTTATAGGCACATATGTTCATACTGCAACTGATGTTATACTGGTTTGTTCTTCCAGGAATTACCATGTGTTTTACTACCTGCTGGCAGGAGCGAGTGAAGAGGAGAGGACAGTGTTCCACCTCAAAAAGCCTGAAGAATACCATTACCTCAATCAGGTACGGCCTGATAATCCTGCATGAACCATACTCACCATCAGTGACCCTAATTACTTCTGGTATTAACATTCGTCTCAGATGAGCCGGTCACAAGTGGTCAGCCGAGACACATAGCCATTCATATCTGGCATTAACATGCGTCTCCTGTAACCACTTGTGATCGAATTTCATTGAGGCGAGGGTCTCTGATTTCATGACCACTTACATCACTTACAGTTGTGTTCAAAATAATAGCAGTGTGTTTAAAAAAGCGAGTAAAGCTCAAAATCCTTATAATAACTTTTACTTCAATACACACAAATGCATTGGGAAC
>JAFVLL020000723.1:43247-68527 GCA_021397915.2 Tor tambroides
TTTTCAAATAGGCGCTGTTTTTATAAATAAACCGCAGATTTGAGTTTTAAACAACTACATTCTCGCCTGAAATACACGCATCCAGTGTAGGCAGACTTTAGCTGTTGCGGCGCAGCACGTCCGGTGTAGACACGGTGTTACTCACCTATCGAGAAGAAACAAAGCAACCTCGGCGTCCGATCGCAGGCCTTCCACTCCTTGAGTTCTCTCCAGCGCTGGAAAGCTGATCCGATATTTACACGTGTCCTACTTCTTGCCTTATCATTCCGCAGACTTTTTCCTCTTTTGTTTTTTATCCGCCATCTCTATTTTTCTCTCGGCTCGGCTGTTCACTGAACGCTGTCTCCTTCATATCATGAGTAGACACGCCCCTTACTGCTGATTGGCTACAAGTTTGTTTTGGTACTCGACCCAACTCAGTTTTCTAAAGCGTTTTTGAAAAATTACATACCCCACCTTTAATATAGAATTCCAAATCCTTCCAAAATAATCTTGAGTAAATACAATGGGAAAAAAAAAAGATGCAAAATAGTTTCTTTTTCCTGACCACAAAATTCACAGGTATGCGAAATATTAAGCTTAAATCTTTCCAACACATGCTTAGCAGGATAAATTCTATGAAGTATTTTGTAAGACACTTCCTTAATTTTGTTATTGATGCAAAACTTATTTGGCAGTTTCCATGCTTTTAACCCAAGAGATATTACCAAATAAAGAAGACCAAAAAAATCTTGCTGCCGACAAGGACATAGAAAAAAGAGCATTCCTTATGATCTTATTGCTACACTGTTGTTTTAAAACATCAACATTTTCAATGAAAATGTTTCCACAAGGATTAACCATGCTGATTTCTTCTGAGTTACAATATTTTAAAAGTAACATCACACTCTTTGGAATTGCGTCAAAAACAATAGCAAATTCTCTTAGTTTAACTGGTAATTGGAATTTCTGAAGAAATCCAGTATACGACAACAAGTACCCATGGGAATTAACTATCTGTCTTACTAAAAGAATACCTTCCTTGAACCAAGTATGATAGAATAAAGATTTGTTTTTAAATAATATGTCCTTGTTGTTCCATATGAAATAGTTGTGGGGTGAAAAATTGTGCTTATACACCAATTTCCATGCTAACGGCTTGTCTGTGAAAACCGGCCAATTTAACAGGAATTTTGTCAACAGGAAAATTACATTTCAACAAAAAGTCTATGCCTCCAAGAGTATTAAATATATTATTAGGAAATGCATTCCAAGGACTTTCTCTATTCTTCATAAACTCTATCAACCATTTAATTTTAAAAGTGTCATTGAGAGTATTATAATCTAAGACCTCCAGTCCCCCTTGCTCTTTAGGATTACAAATTACCTCCTTTTTTAAATAATGTGGTTTTTTCCTCCAAATAAAGTTATAAAGAATCTGATCTAGATCTTTAATAATCTTGGGAGGCACATCTAACAATGACGTATAGACAGATCTAGATATACCTTCCGCCTTTGATAATAATACCCTCCCAAATATTGAGATGTCCCTCATTAACCACAAATTAAATTTCTTTTTCGTTTTCTCAATAATTGGTTCAAAATTTAACTGACTCCTTTGTTTTTCATTTTTACAAATTATTACACCTAAATATGTGAATTTATGTTTAACTGGAATGTTCTCTATCTCTGAAGAGGAGCAATCTTTGATGGGAAATAATACAGATTTATCTAGATTCATTTTTAGGCCTGAAACACCAGTGAATTCCTCAATATATCTAATTATTATTGGTACTTCAAATTTGTTTTTCAAAAACACTGCAGTGTCATCAGCAAACTGGCTAAGTTTAAATTGTACACCTATAGCTGTGATACCATTAAACTGATTCCTTTTTATATGTGATGCTAAAACCTGAGTAACTAGCAAAAATAAAAAAGGAGAGAGAGGGCACCCTTGCCTAATACCACGATGAATATCAAATCTTTGTGAGGTACCATGAGCAAGTTTGACAGAACTATTACACCCACTATACAATGTTTTAACTGCTTTCAAAAACATATCTCCAAAACCAAACAATTTAATAACTTTGAAAATAAAATCATGAATCACCGTATCAAATGCTTTATAGAAATCAATAAATAAAATAAAACTATCATCCTCAATGAAGTGATTATAATCAATCATATATAAGACTAATATTATTCCTGATATGACGGCCTTGCATATTTTTGTTATTGCTTAATAGTGTTGAACTTTCTTCTCCTGCGTCATTCTTCATGCGATATGTTTGAGCTGCGCCCTCTACTGTACAGACGTGAATTTACATTTCCTTCAGCCTGAGGCTTATTCATTTCACTTTTGTTGTGAAAAGGTATTTTACATTTGTAAAAGGAGAACTTTTTTTATATTAAAAACAAACAAGCAAGACCTGCCCAAATTTAAAAAGTAACTCAGAAGTAACAATGCATTACTTTTCATAAAAAGTAACGCAATTAGTTACTTTTTTATGGAGTGACGCAATATTGTAATGCATTACTTTTAAAAGTAACTTTCCCCAACACTGTGTATTAGTACCTAAAGTGTACATATTAGAATCTAAAAGGTACAAAAGTGCACCTTTTGAGAAGTTAGTCACAGCGACAGCTTTTGTACCTTTTTTTTCTGAGAGTGCATATACAATAACTTGAATACATTTCTTCTTTGATGAATGTTTTCAATTTCTGAATTAAAATTCACTTTTATATTTTTTTTAATGCTTTTTTTTCAAAAATAAACCTGTAAACGTTCCTTTAAAACTGCTGTGACTGATTAAGGAACTTGTTAAGGTGGTTGCTAAGCTGCTACCGTCTAGACCAAACTGCAACCCTTTTGTATTTATAGGCATACGTGTTCATACTTCACCTGATGTTACATTGGTTTGTTCTTCCAGGAATTACCATGTGTTTTACTACCTGCTGGCAGGAGCGAGTGAAGAGGAGAGGACATTGTTCCACCTCAAAAAGCCTGAAGAATACCATTACCTCAATCAGGTACGGCATGATACTGCTGCATGCACCGTACTCACCATCAGTGACCCTATTTACTACTGGTATTAACATTCATCTCAGATGATCCGATCACAAGTGGTCAGCCGAGACACATTACCATTCACATCTGGTGTTAACATGCGTCTCCTGTGACCACTTGCGATCGAATTTCATTGAGGGGGTCTCTGATTTCATGACCACTTACATCACTTGCTTTGTCAGTGTGTCACTGCATGTTGATGTCAGGCTTACGGAAGATGTTCCGTGAAATCTTGTGCACATTTTTGTGTGGGTGTTTCCAAATTTTCCAATTGCTTGAATGTCTTCTCTTCGAGCCTAGCTGGAGCTAGCTGCAACAGTAGACGGTTATTTTGTTGTCCATTGTCCTGGGTGCATCAAGACACATGGACAAGGACACGTGCGATTCTCAACACCTTGAAAGGTGGTTTGAGAGATCCACTGTTTACACATGGAGCTGTCCAATGTCCACATATGAATGACTATCCTGGGATGTTTTTTTTTTTAAAGGGGGGAAAAAAGAAATTTATGTATTATTATTATTTTTTTTTTCTCTGTGGAATACAAAAGGAGAGATTTTGGAGAATGTTCATGCTGCTCTTTTCCATACAATTATAGTGTACAATTATATCTTTAAAAAGGCACTATAATAGAATTATTCAGTATTCAGTTCAATTCATTAAGTAGAATTAGCCAATAACAGCTTGGACATTCTGCAATAATAACTATTGTACTGCTTCTTTAGTGTGAGTAAATGATGATTTTAGGGATCAATTACAGATTTTGTTTAGCGATAGCTCTATAGATTTTTATGTTTATATCATGTTTATCAGGGGTGTAACGATACGTGTATTCGTATTGAACCGTTCGGTATGAGGCTTTCGGTTCGGTGCGCATTACAAACCGAACGATTCGTTGGACTAATCCTATTACGTTTGGAAAATAAAAGAGCTTAAAGTTTGTGAAATATAATGTTCTCAGTGCCACTGTGCTCGACAAGACAGCCCAAACAACATAACAGGCAACGTGCTGTCCGCCCAGTGATAACCTCCCCTTGCTGGGGTGTGTCGAAAGATGATGATCTTGTATCGACGATGGCCAGAGATATTGTCAAAAACATCAATTATTGGCAATCTTAAGAGGATTTGGCATTTCCAATTAATGTAGGCCTGTTACAGTCTTATTTTTATTAGACCTATTATTATTATGAAGTTATTTTTATTATTAAATTAAAATTACAATTAATTTGCCCCGCAATAATTACTACATAACTGACAAGCTGCGAGGATAAGATTAGGCTATTTACTCCTCAATTAAAATGTTTGTCTTTTAAAACTATCAGGCTATAAAATAAATTATAGTCCTATAATTAAAATATTAACAATGCAGTCATCAATAAAAATCGATGAAATAAAAAGCTTTTATTTCAAGCACCGACTTTCAAAAACAACCTGTTTAACACGAAATACGTTTCTTCTCTTTTTTTTTCACTATGTGTGGGCCACAAGAGAAATATTAAGGGAATAAATGAAAACAGCTATAGCCTATATTGTTATCAGCATATGTTGAAGTAGATTCGTCTCTCGTCGTCAGATGCCGAAAGCTCCGTTATTACTCCATTCCGTTTTTACTTTCACTTTCTGCATAGTGAATTGACTGAGATTAAGATGTTCACCAGCATAAATATTGCGCAAAGCTTGTGTGATATCCGTTGGCTTACCTTCATGGTTTAAAACAGAAATATTTCCAACATCGAGACGTAACCCATTGCCCTGCCCCCCGTATCAAAAACATACCAAACCGTGACACCGCTGAGTCATATCGAACCCAACCGTTAATTTTGTGAACTGTTACACCCCTAATGTTTATATAATATATAATGCTATCAGTCAGATTCGTCTTTAACTTTATTTATTTTTATATTTTGTTTAATGAATCAAAACATGAGTGTAGGGAGGCTGAGAGAGAGTTTTAACCATAACTGTACAAAAAGCATACAAAATAACTGTTGATCAGCACTTCCTGCATACTGAGATGTCTTTTGCTCCATCTTTTTTAATGAAATCAGTGATCTAACTTTTTTCAGGTGCAGCTAGAGTGTCCCGCTTTAGTATGTAATGTCTTCTGACATGATTTTGTGTGATAGTAATAGCAACACACTGTGTTGTCGCAGTTGTCGTCGTCTTTTTTCTGTTTTATGACTAGTGTCAACCATTGTTAAGGTGCATGACTGTTGCCTACTACGATAGATTTTCAGCCTAATAGTTAGTGGAGCTGGATTTTTTTATGGTATGTGTAGTGTTAATAAGATATCAATATTTCATTTTTTTTTTCATCATAAGTACCTGTATATTGTGACAGCCCTAGTCCAAGGCGTACTGCCTCCACTGTTAAAAATCAACAAAGCTTTGTTGACAAAATTGGATGGCAGCAGTTTTTTTTTTTTTTGTTTTTTTTTGTGGTGTGCCCTTGTGGAGTCAGTTTTTGTCATGAATGCGTGTCAGGCAGCTGCTCTCTGAGGCCGTAACAGACCCATTGACGGATTCACTCTCACTGGGCAAACAGGAAGGAGGGGAAAATGGAGGAAACAGATTCCACAGTTCATTCCTTTCAGCTGGCCCAGTGGTCTCGCACACAGAGACGCTTTAAAACCTAATCCCCCCACAGAAAGCAGCCCTGTGCTCCTAACATGCCCCTCATTTCCATAACACACACCTGCCTCATGCTTTTGTTTCTGTGTGAAAAGCTGTTGCATGCAGCCGTCCAGTCTTTTGTTTGTGTGTGTAACTGTTTTGTCTTATGAAATGTTAAAAGCTCAGGAATATTAACACTGCATGTGTTAATAACAGTTTTTGTCTAATATGTCTGTGTTTGTGTATCTTCCATTGCAAACAAAATTAGAAGAGCTTTCTCAAATCTTCAGTCTGATTGGCTAGTTTTCAAATCATACACTAAAAATAGCAAAACCACTATTGGGTTTTTGGTTGACAAGACAGTCATCATGACCCATTCCTACTCAGTAATTTTGACCAGCGTTTGACAGTCACTAGCAGAGGTCTTGGGGTTTCGCATACAGAGGATCTCTGTTGTCTCCAGCCAAGAGTCCCTCTTTTTGTCCTTGATCTCGTGCATCCATCTGGCACTGCTGCACACACAAACTCCTCTGTGCAGTTACGTATTCAGCGGGAAAAACAGAAATATCAAGTTAGTTCTACATACAAAAGTCCAAGGCTCCAGTGTGCTGAGAAACTTAATAAGGAGGAAACTTTAGAGGTGTGAATTCTTGTCATTTTTTCAAGTCCCATTATAGTTGCTCTTTCTTAACTTCCGTCTCTAATGTCTTAAAGCCTCAAAAATGTGGAGAATTCACATTAAAAAAACATTCACAGAAATATATGCCAAGTTTTGGTTGTGGCTTGCAGATTTAATCTAGCCAGTTGTTTTGCTTTGCTAACGGTCAAACCGTTTTGAAAACTTGTTAGGCAAGAGCAAATACTAAATGTTATTAGGTTTTCGTTAACGTTTCAAAATAAGTTTCAGCTCGTTATTAAAGGGATAGTTCGCCCAAAAATGAAAATTTGATGTTTATCTGCTTACCCCAAGGGCATCCAAGATGTAGGTGACTTTGTTTCTTCAGTAGAACACAAACAAAGATTTTTAACTCAAACCGTTGCAGTCTGCCAGTCATATAATGGCAGTCAATGGGACTCACGGCTTTGAGAGAAAAAAAAAAAAACATACACAGACAAAACCAAATTAAACCTCGCAGCTCGTGACGATGCATTGAGGTATTAAGACACGAAACAATCGGTCTGTGCAAGAAACTGAACAGTATTTATCTAATTTTTTACCTCTGATCTGCCACCCGGTCCAACTGTCCTGAGTGCGTTCACAACCGCCGGTGCATGATGCATCATCATCTTCTTGCTTCATGGCGTATCGCGGACTTATACGTGCATTACCGCCACCTTTTTCTCAAATGGACCATTGACACTCTATCTACAATCTCAATTAGGAGTGTTTTGTCTGTGGAAGGTTTTTTTTTTGTTGTTGTTTTTTCTCTCAAAGCCGTGAGTCCCATTGACTGACATTATATGACTGACAGACTGCAATGGTTTGAGTTAAAAATCTTTGTTTGTGTTCTACTGAAGAAACAAAGTCACCTACATCTTGGATGCCCTTGGGGTAAGCAGATAAACATCAAATTTTCATTTTGGGTGTACTATCCCTTTAATGCATTAGATACAACAAACAATCAACAAGTTTTACAGCATTTATTAATTTAATTTATTAATTATATAGAATACATATAAAATTAACCATGATTTAATAATCATTGATTTTCTTGATAGCTATTGGAATATAAATGTTAACATACTGTATACAGTCTTATTTTTATTTTACCAGATTCTATATAAAATTAAATCATTTCTTAATTTTATAAATCCTTTTAAAGGTAAACATTCATTTCTCCAGTGTATAAAAATTCACATATATCCCATTTCAGGATATGTCATCTCAGTGTGTGCCATCTTTTGTCCTAATCTATTTATTCATTTTGTGCTTTTGCTTTGTCGGAATGGAATACTAGCATACTACTTGGGTCATACTGTTCAGTAGGCTATTTGAATTTACTGAATCTATTTTTATTCCCCTTTCTTTAGGCATGTGAAAGTTTGTAGTGTGCAGCAGTAATGTTTCAAACCATGGTATGCTGCACTGGAACACACTCACTGAATTAAAAATGCAACAGTGATATCATACGGCAATTGTTGTCTCTAAAAAAAAAAAAAGTGAATTTGCCTTTTTTTTTTTTTTTTTTTTTTTTTAAATCCAGTTTTGTCCAGTCCAGTCACATAATAAGTTAAGACATTGAAATTGCAGTTAAAATTGATCAAACTGGAAATTGGAGATTGTCTATTGCATTGTGGGATATCTCATACTGCACCTTTTAGCAAATGCAGGAGGTCATCTGAGTATTCCTTGTGTAATTTTATGCACATTATACTTACATACTAAAGAAAATAGTATGAGTAGTGTGACAGCATCCCATTCCGAGCATAGCCTTTGTGATTCTAACCCAGAGCATGTGGCTATATTCTATAATGCTTTTATTCTCCCATTTAAAAACTGCATGTGTTTAACAGGCATTGTGTGGAATGTCGCTCTAATCCCATCTACCTTACTTCCAGATGACAAAGAAACCTCTCAGGCTGTACTGGGAAAATTACTATGAGAACGAACCGGTCAGTATTGAAATAATGTGTCGTTGCTGTACAGAGAAGAGTCACTGGCTCCACAAATCACTTTCCATAGCTTTTCCTTCGCACAGTACACCACTCCCATGCTTTGTGTGTGTGAGGGGGGCTCAGGATGTAATTAGTGTGCTCACTGCATCTCACTGGCTTTCTCTTAGGCTGTGCATATTTTGGTTTGGTCATTGTGTTTTAGAGGTGTTCCCTGATCTGGCGTCATACAATTCTTCTGCTTCTATAAATAGATTGAACTCTGAGCATCTCGGTCAGATCTCTGTTGGCAAGTAAACACAACAGTTGGTTGGATAGGAGGTGCTACAAATGTAAACTTTAGATCTTAGAGACTGTAATGACATGGAGAACTAATCTCAGACTTTAATAGCCGAGAATGAATGGGTTAAACAGTACTAAATAATACTGTTGTCACAATACCAAAAATTTAGTAGCTGCATGATCAGTACAAATACCAGTAAATTTCATCTGAAAAATGTTTCATGTTACATCAAATTAGTTAATTATTAATGCTAATAATACTTATAAGTAAATAATACATTACAAATCATGTAGCTTTCAAATTATTTTCACATAATAAATATTGGTCATGTGAAAAGTTAGTAATGCATTAATGAACAAAGAAACAGTACACTGATATATTCATTTGCATCTACACTATGAAACTTAATGTACAGAACATATAATTACAGAAGATTGACTGTTGCAATCTCCTGCTTAAATAAGCACTGTTTGCTCTGTTTATAACTATTTTAACCCTATATTCATAGAATAGTGATCCCACCTCGAATGGGCAGTTTAGACAGCTTTACAAATCAAAGATAATTTTTTTTTTTTATAGTGAAGATTGCATGTCAGTGCTCTAACAAAAATATAAGTAAATATAACAAATAATATAAGCCCCATAAACTTCCATTAAATGGTCAAGTGGATTAATGTGGATTTCCTTTTGTTTTGACAAACTTTAAGGATTAAATAAAACATTTGTCTATAGAAATTTAGGAATAACCCCTTTAAATTCACATTTTAATAGTGAATTTCCTGCTCCCTGTTTGATGGCGTGACTAGACTGCTGATGGAGATCTGATTGTTTAGTGCTGTAAACATTTTTTTCATGGATTTTGGAATCAAGCAAAGCCATATACTTAAGATTAAGCTTGATTTCAAGAGGTCCGAGAACACTCGAACTTGAACACTCTACACGAAAACAACTCACACAAACCAGTGACCAAATCAACATGGGTATGTTGGCATGATTGTTGTTTTTGATATGGTTGTTGTATTTCCTGATTGTTGGTTCAGTGTCTTCATGCTCTCTGTCAGGGGTCTCAAACTCTCGGCCCCTGGATATGGCCCCTAAATATCCAAAAACAATAGATCGCTTGATATAATAAACACATTTACGCTGTTGAAGTGACGCACCTTAAGTTTTGCCTGTCTTTTTGAGGTGCTGCACAACTGCTTTCTGAAAGAAACAATTGTTTTAATTAGAAATATCATAGGAATTGATCGTTATGTGTTTTAGCCCTTTCTAATCATGAGGCCACTAAACCTGAAAAGCATAAACAATATATTAATAATTCTGAAAACACTTTTTGTAATGACTACTCAGTGCTTTACTCATCTGCCATGATAATAAATCTTTAAATTATCTTCATTTCAGCGCTTTTCTCCAATAATTTTGATATGCATTCATCAATTGGCATATCATGTTATTAATTAATCTAAAATGTTAATTTGAATTGAATGACAGGCCTAGTACAGTATATAGTTAAAATTCATGATTCTAAAAAAACACTTGCAGACACTTAAACTTAAACTTATACAGTTAAACTTATGTGTTTATATACATTCCATGTAATTTGAGTTTGAGACCGCTGCTGTTTATGCCCGGTTTTGGACTTCCTGTGCCGTGTTTCAATTCACAGTGTACGTTATCACGAATGAGTGTTTAAATAAACAGCAATCAGAAGGTAAGTGTTCATAATGTGTTAAAGTGTACAAGACACATGAAGCTTCTGTACAGAACTATTGCGTTGTATCCATGTCATTTTGCTTCATACCCAGAGTGTAATATGTCTGTCTGTTTTGCTTGAGAAGTTTTACAACATTGAATTTTATTTTATTTTATTTTTTTTACATTTTCTACCCTGAAAATGTGAATGAGAAAAAACAAGTCAGCAGAACTGGGTTCAAACCATAAAGCTTATAGAGTTTCAGCAGTGTTTGCCTTTCCACTGCTCTGGTATGCTATAATTTTGGCATCAGTAATGAAGCGAGGCGATGAAGGAGACACTGTCTCATTAAGGGGAGGACGTGTGTGTAAATTTGACTGTGTTGTTGTGAGTAGGAAGCAGTTGCTCTGCCAGCTGGAGCCGACCTCTGTGGATGGCAGAAGTCTTGCTTCCACATCTCCTACACAAGACTTTGCACCACTATAGTGAAAGAGCGGTTAGAAGTGCTGACAGCCCTTGAAATGATTAACTAGACATGCAGCGATATAAAAATGATTGCCGATATTGTAAATCAATACTGTATAAATCAGGATTTTTTTTAAAAAGCAGCATTCACACTAAGGGCCCTATCATACATCTGGGGCAATGCGACGCAAGTGTTTTTTGCTAGTTTCAGCCCGACGCAGTTATCATTTTTACATCAATCAGTACAATGTTTAAATAGCAAATGCACTTGTACCCATCTCTTTGCCCTTGGGCATGCTGGTCTGAAAACGAGGTGTGTTCAGGTGCATTGTTGGCGCGTTGCTATTTTGAGGCAACTGAAAACGATTGACCAACTAAAACCTGGTCTAAAGTCATTGGCGCAGTATTTTTTATTAATTAATTTTTTTTTTTTTTTTATTTAGAGGGTGCATTAGTAAATATGTCTATAGGCGGATGCACACACAGGGACTCGCAGCAGCACACAAACATGCCAAATATTAAAAATGAAAGGATTACAATGTAAAAGATTATTATTGTGTACGCTTTAACCTCGGACATGAGCACATCCATTTCCTCTCTGGAGAAGCGTTCAGTCTTTGCTTCTGCAAATTCCGCCATTTAAATAGCAAATCCGCCATGGTGCAAGCGCAACTGGATTTTAAAGGGAATGGGAGATGAGACTATGATTGGTTTATTGCACGTTATGCCCAAAAGACACCCATGACTCAATAAGAGAATTGGGTACAACCCTTTTGGACCATGCGTCTGGCACGCCGACCACTTTTTTCATTGTTAAACTAATAAAAATGGATTTGGACATGCTCTAAGTGCACCTGCGCCATGCGCTTCAGACCATGCGCTTACATTGTTAACAGAGGGCCCTAAAGCTCCAATCTATAGTTTTACAAGATAAAGATACTTGGTAAATAAAATCAATTGTATTTTAGAATTTTATCATTTTAGTGCTCTTGAACAAAACAAAACACAACACACAACACAAAAAAAAACTGCGTAAAAATAGCTATTATTAATATGGGCCTACTCGGACCAGTAGCTTTTCTTTCTTTTTTTTTTTAAATCTGTAGTGTTGGCTAATACAATATACTTTTTTATTCAATATGCATCTCCTTCTCAACACTTTGCATGACTATAGTGAAAGAGCCGTTAGAAGTGCTGACAGCCCTTGTAATGACAGATAGCAATATAAATGATGGCACACATAAAAAAATTAACTAAAGTGCCAGTTTACAGACTAAAAATAATTTGTAAATTGAATCAAATTGTAGTACTTTGGGGTTAAAAAAAAATCAATCAATCAAAAAAGCCGTCATTATCAGTATGGGCCTAATCGGACCAATGTCTTTTTCCATGCATTCAAGCACCAATATAGAATTTTACAAGCAAAATTAAGGAATCAGACATCAAAGACAATATTGGCTAAAATATGTCCTGTTATTAACTGCTTTGGCTTAATGAGGTGATTGCATTATCTTGGCCAGTATAGTTACGGTCATACATATTGTGTATGTTTCTAACACTACATTGAGAACCACAGATCTTGCAGATGGGAAATATCTTTCATGCTGTGATTTCTGAAAGTATAAATTGATTCATCCAGATTTACTTTGTGGGATGGTGCTCATACAGAGCTTCACTGAAAATGCTTTTCTTGTTCCATTTGATGGAATGAATCAAGTCATAAATTGCTACTTTTCGTATTGCCTTTGCTAGTGTGCCAGATTTCCAACGTGTGTGTAAAAGGCAAATCACTCTGAATTTTCCACTGCATGGGCAGAACATGCATATGCTAACATTCACCAGGGCCCTAATTTTCAACCAAAAAAATGTGGCGGCTCTTGCTTTTTTGACCAAACTTCATAATGACATGGTGCTCCGAGTCAATCAACCAAACCCTGACAGTTTCTCTCTGGAGCGTTGGCAGCACATAAGCCCCCAAAAAACCAAAAAGGCAGCAGATCCACTGTACACACATGTGTTTGAATGCATACAAGCAGTTGAAACGCAACATACTATTAGCTTATTATGTGATAATGTGCTGTAGCATTTTGGATACATTAATGGAACATCATGTTTATAAGCATTTTGAAGAGATACTAGAGGTAATTAAATGATACGATTGCATAGCGAACCACCCATGAGGAAACCTCAGACTGTGATGTGAACTGGTGTTTAATTGTTTGAAGTGCTGGTAACCTTTCTTTCTTGTTGAAACCAGCAGGATTGCTTCACAGTTGAAGGGGAGGATCTTAAACATGACTTTGAGCGCTTGCAGTTGGCTATGGAGATGGTGGGCTTCCTTCCCGCCACGCGTAAACAGTGAGTTTGTCCAAAACACTGGCCCGCTCATGCACACACACAAAAACATTCATGCATTTTTTATGACTCAAAAAAAAGAAAAAGTTCCCTATACCAACCTGTAAAGATGATATAAAAAGATTTTATTTACCAATAAGTGAAAGGGATAGTACACCCAAAAATGAAAATTACAAGCCATTCTAGGTGTATATGGTTATGTTACAAAATGTCCTGGCTTATCCAAGCTTTATAATGGCAGTGAATGGGGTTTAAGATTTTGAAACAACATAAAGTGCGTCCATCCATCATAAAAAGTTCTCCACACGGCTCCAAGGAGTTAATAAAGGCCTTCTGAAGTGAATTGATGTGTTTGTGTAAGAAAAATGAACGATTTTCTTTCCCTGGCAGGATTTTCTCTCTGCTGTCAGCTATCCTTCATTTAGGGAATATCCGATACAAGAAGAAGATATACCGGGATGACTCCATTGACATCTGCAATCCTGAAGTTCTGCCTGTGGTATCAGATCTGCTTGAGGTACAGGATCATTGAATCACAAAACACATTGTTAGCTCTACTGTAAGCATTGTTATTTGAACTGGCATGAGTTTCTTTAGGTCATGTTATTCAGAACCTGCATGTTCTTTTTTGTTGAATGCAAAAGGAAGTTTGAAGAATTAACAATACTGGTCACTCTTTTCAGTGTAATAGTGTAAGAGGACAGGAGCATTCACGCTTCAATTAGGACACCGAAGTAGCATGAAACTAGTCCATACAACGTTTTGTTTGATATTCCCCATAAAAATAGCTGATTATTCACTGATAATGTTTACCTCCAATGAGCTTTTTACCCGAAAACCACCGCTACCAGTGAGTAAGTGTGTTATAAACTCAAGAACTGGTTTATAAATTAAGCAAATTCACATACTCTTAGAACTTGCTTTGCAACCATTAAAAAAGTACTTTCTATCTAGTATAAATGTGTGTAGGGTCAATTAAATCATCTGGATGGGCTCAAATCTTCCATGTTTGAGCAAGATTTAGAATATAGCGTTTCAAGCTCTATATGTTCAGACTTGCCACATTCACCATACACACATTTCAAGATATTTGAACAAATGAAAAAAAGAGGAAGGCTGGGTTCCTTTTGCACAGGATTTGGTCAGCAAACTGGCCTACTCAAGGAAGTAGATTGAGTTCCTGAATGAAGGCCATGGAGCCCTGTACTATGGGCCTACAGGAAATAGGATGTGATTGCCTGGAGCCTTTGAACTCAACACATACATAATGTATGTACATACCTCTCTATACCAGGACCTCTTGTGGCCTAATAGCATGATCAAAGCAAACCTGGACTTTATCTTTAGACACACCTTTATAAATCTCTCTGAAGAAAAGAGAGAATGACCACTCAAGTGTTTTTACATTTGCGCTCAGACAGCAGAGAAAAGGAAGTGCGTGTGTGTGTGTATGCTTGCTTGAACATTGAAAGCTCTGTAATATATGCAGATGAGGCCCGGCCAGAGCTTTGATGAGCCCTTACACATCTGTTCACTATTATAGAGTTGAATGACTCAACATCAGGCCCAAAGAGTTTATATAATTAGTATATTAGATGTAGACATCTTTGCCAGTGTGCATAGACCAGACACATATTTTTCACAGTTCACTGCTGGGTTCATTTCGGTTCTTTAATGTGTCAATGAACAAGCATTGGCCTGTGCTGAGGTCTCTTGATTGTCCACATTGTCTCTGGCACCATGTGTGCAGACTTTGATTTGGAACAGTTGTATTGATATACTGCTAAGGCAATATACTGTAGTTTATTTGCTAATATTATTATAGCTGTATTGTTTTTATTTACTATATTATTGTTAGAATATAGAAGTGGATGAGTATAACTTCATTGTGTTGCATTGCAGTCTCTCTCTGTCTTAAGCAACCCAAAAAGCCAATTTTCTGAGTGCTACCGGATGTTTAAAGGACAATTCAACATTGCAGGCCCCAAAGTCAACAACTGAAAAGAAATCTTTCCCACGACCATTAGTACAGCTTGGTGCTAGTAATGTTTTGCTCCATGTCCATCCATGTAACTAAACACATCTTGAATTAAAGCTGTAGCGTGATCCGTATGTTTCACTGCTGAAGAAACTAGAGATTTTGCGATATAGTATGAATGAATGCAGACTGTACAAGTCTAAGTAGTTGTCTGATTGTGCCTTTGTATGTTAAAAATGAGAAACCTGTCTTGTATCGTGATAGGTCAAGGAGGAAATGCTGTTTGAGGCCCTGACAACACGGAAAACAGTGACAGTGGGCGAGAAGCTGATAGTCCCATACAAACTGGCTGAGGTAAGAAAAAAAATCTTTTAATTTTGTCATTTAAATGCATTAACCTGATTGATGTAACCAGAATGAAGTCATTTTGGATAATGTTAGGCAAAAGGTTGTTAAAAATCAGTCAGGCTGAACAGTTTTTTGAGCTAGGAGGAGACTTTTTTACTTTTTTAATTTATAAGAGGCATCATGACCTACATTTAGCAATTCATGTTGCGTGTTATTGTTAAGGACACACATGAGAATCAATACTTTAAAATGACTAAATGCGGTATAATAAATATTAGCCCAGCTGTGGTGAATGTTAATGTCTTTTTCAGAATAAACCAGATGGAATGATGTTCAAGTAGACGTAGTCAATGTCTAAATATAAAGATCTTTTTGCGGTCTCTTTTTGGGGCCTTCCTAAAGAGTTACTTCAGTTTTAATTTTTAACATTTCTAGTTTTCTTAATTCATCCCTTCACTCAAATGAAGCTCACAGCAAAGTAATGTGCTTCTCAAGGACTTTTTCATGCTCCATCATCATAATTAGAACCAGCTATGGGGTTTTCAGAGCTTTTATCCAGCATTAGGACACTGTTCTCCTGTCATCTTTAAATAATGGAGTGGCAAACTCTTTTATTAAAATCTTTTATTAAAATCAGTCACCATTTGTGTAGACCTAATAAATTCCTTGAACTTCATATGCTTACAGATTTAAACCCTAAAATCCTTGCAGATATAGAGTCAAGTCATTCATATAACCACAAATAAAAGTTTTCTCCCCTTCCAACTAGAGCTGGCTGATTTATTGTATATTCAAGAGATATGCGTGATGACTTTACTGGCAATATCAAATTAACCAACATTGTGAATATTGTCGATTCACAGTGGCATTTATACCTTATACGTTTCTTTTTCTTACCCTATAAGAAGTATGCATCATCTTTTATGCCAATTTCCTACATTTAATCAGTAAATTCAGCTACAATATTGAGACACTATAGGGATATTGCTAATCATTTAAAATCATAGCATCGCAAAATATCAACAAAATCCAACTTTGCATTGCAGAGGTGGCATCTGTAGATATTTAGACAGTATGTTTGCTCAGATGCAGCTCAGCATACAATTACAATTGCATAAATAGATAAATAATGCTAATGGAGTTTTTAATTGAATACATACATATTGTAATGATACTTAAAATATGAAATTAAAACGAGTGAATAATGCAGTCATTCATTCATTTGATTTTTTTCAAATGGCTGATTTCATGAACGGGTCACCGAATGAACATTCAGGAAAAAAACAGCGTGCATGCATGTGATATTGTTTAACATTATATAATATGTTATAAATAAGACAAATTCAAGCGGCATTTTGGGGGCATTTTAACTACATTCTAATAGGATTCATCAACCGTTCGCTCTCAAAGGAAGGTTTTTTCTTTTTCTTTTTTTGTCAGCTCTCACTTGGTTAAAGCCATTATTATCATACATATCGCCTTATAAAAATAGTCTGCTGGTGCCTCACAGAGTAGACCTTGCTTCTCCAAAATATGGATTTATATGGATCTCACTAAGGCCCAAATCACAAAAGACTCCTACTGAATCACGACGACATCTACTCTAAAAACTGATGACCACAGTAGTGAGACAGGAGCAGATGTTTGACAGCAGCGACTGAGGGCAGATAACCCTTATTGGTCAAGAATGTTGGTTGCATTTTGAGTAGTGCTGATTTGAAAGCAAAACAAGTCTCCTAGGGATTTTCTGTGTGACGTGGACCCAGAACGCGCAACGCTTTCATGTAGAAGGATCACATATGGCGCACTGTCATATCTCTGATTGTTTGCGAATGTGTATTAGAGAGGCTGCCACAGTCCTTAATGAAAACCAGCTCAGATTCCTCTTCCAGTTCATGCGATAGTCCTCTAAATCAACACTTCTAATCACTGTGGTTGGCCCTTGAAAAAATATTTTCTTTCTGGTTCAGCTGAAGTCAAGATCAAGGCTATACCTACAATAGCGTACTCTACTCTGCCGAACTGAGTTTTACCGTGGTTAACTAATATGTCTTTGCGATATAGCATGTCCTGCCCAAAACAGGATGTGATGAAATGCTAAGCAAAACCAAAATGAATCGAAATCTGAATAAATGTTATTATTCGTTGCTAAGACAGCACGCAGACATGTTACCATAAACAAATAATGCCTAACCAGAGGTTTATCTGCCTAGAATAGTAGTCCCACCTTTTTTTAGCCAGCTCAAATAATTCATTGAAGAATTCAAATAAGAGCTTAATTTGTATTGGAATAAACTATTGCCAAATATTTGATTAGTCTCAGTGAACATATTTGCATTTCATCATCACATTTTCACATCTATGTTGGTCAAAAATGTCTCTGTCATGATAATTAAATCAAATTGATGGTTTTTGCAGGCTGGGACAGTACGGGACTCCATGGCTAAGTCCCTCTACAGTGCCCTTTTTGACTGGATTGTGTTCCGGATCAATCACGCCCTGCTCAACCAAAGAGACTTGGAAGAATCAGCCAAGGTAAAATCATTTCTGTACCAAAGAATAAGAAGAATAAGTGCTGGATGCTTGCAGGAGCGCTAGCTTCATAGATGACAGTAGAGCCCTAGTGAGTCACCTGACAGCAATTACATTACACAGCAGGAATATGAGTTTATCTGACAGAGACGCACCCTGTTTTTCTGTGGCTCTCACTGCTTTAATCTCTAAATTATGGATGGAGACATTATGTAATGGGATATATTCAGCCACACTGACTGGGCCCCTGCTGTTATGTAAAATTCATTTCTGCCGAACATTTTGTTAGAGTAAAGCCTGAGATAAAGTCTAAGCAAGTGAATGAACACAGACAGATCAGGCTACACAAGCTTACTTGATTAAATTGATTAGAATAATTTAGTTAAACATTTAGGGGCACAGCTGAAGTTCAGTTTCAACCAATTGTAATATTTTTCAGCTCATGTTAGCCTGCTTCACCTTTTAAACATTAATTCACAGAAACCCATTGTTTCGTCTCTGAAGTGTAGTCATCGTTTGCTCTCAGCTTTTTGCACTTGATGGGTTGACTGAAGGCATGAAAAGCAGCCAGTTGCAGAATATAACTGTTGCAGAGTTAAAATGCATTTTGGGAGTTTTTACCAGCCATGAAACTGTATTTGCAGTATTGAAAAATAGCAGTCACTTCTACTACTTAGGCCTACTTGGGATTTGGGGTAACACATCTAACTGAGATTTTTTTTAATTTTTTTTTTTAAGATTTTTTTTATACATTTTTCTGCCACCCCCCTGATAAATCAGGATCATTATTCTAATTATTATTATTACTTTTTTTTTTTTTTTTTTTTTTAATTTTAAGCACATTATAAAATTATAAAATTCTAGAACAAATATACTACTAGAAGTAATACTGTTGTACTATTAAACAGTAAAAACGATATTAAATAATTCTAATAAGAAGAATTATGGTGATGATATTAATAACAATAATAAATAGAACTGAGACTGAGCTGCACGCACATGTAATTTGCCTTTGTGTTTTTTTTTTTTTGTTTTTTTTTTTAAATATATTTGGTTCGTGGTAAGTGTTAATTTTGCTCTGATCTTGATGAGCAAGTTAGCTATTATTAACTAACCTGTAGACACATGTATCGCTAGTTGCTTGACTGATACTAATGTGTCTATTTTAATAGTGCGGACATCTGAACACTATTGCCCCCCACAGTTTGTTACTGCTGACGCAAGAATGTGCTTAAAGGGGTCATATGATATGATTTCAAATTTTCCTTTCTCTTTGGAGTGTTACAAGCTGATTGTGCATAGATAAGATCCCTGAAGCTGCAAAGACTAAAGTCTCAAAACCAAAGAGATATTCTTTATAAAAGTTAAGACTCTGCCACGCCCCCTAAAACGGCTCGTTCAAACATGCCCCCACACGTCTACGTCATGATGTGGGGAGATTTTCATAACACCGCCCAAACGTACAAGCAGTGAAAGAGGGCGGAACTATTATTCTCGCTGTAGTATTGTTGCTGCCGTCGGTGCCGTGTCCTGGAGACACTGTGTTTCCGTGTGAAAACGAAAGTGCTTTGTTTGGGCTTCCAAAAGTGGACACAACTAGAAATCAGTGGTTAAGTTGTATTTACAACACTGTTCCAGAACAGTTCAACCCAAATATTAGAGTGTGTGCAGCACATTTTACGGAGGACTATTTCCTGAACTTGGAAGCTACAATGTTGGCTCGCACAAAGGCTGTTTCTATAAAGAGGGCCAATTCCAACTTTGAAAGGACAGTCTGGCACTTCTGACCACTGTAAGTACATTTCTGCCTCTGACGATTCAAACGCGGGTTTTGAGCTGTGTAGAGTAGTGCTTGTTGTTTGTCGTTTCTCCGATCACAAATGCAGGCATGGTAATGTTTACACGGCCGCGATACAACGCGACATGTAAAAAGACAGTATAAGTCATTATAATCAGTAATTATGTCCCCACTGGATGCAACAAATACCTCGTTTGTAATGGGTTTTATTTTTTTTGTGCGGTTGCGCCGTGAAATGCCATCACAATACGGTGAGGGGCATAACATTTCCGTCTCACGCTTGAGGTATTCGGCCAATCATAATGCACTGGGTAGCTGGCCAATCAGAGAACGCCTCGCTTCTCAGAACGATGAGCTTTGTAAAAATCTAAGCGTTTCAGAAACGCGGGGCTTAGAGGAGCAACAATAATGTACAGTATGTGGAAAATAATGTTTTTTTGAACTTTAAACCACATAAACACATTGCATTACACCAAATACACAAAATAATGTTCTTTTTAGCAACATCATATGACCCCTTTAAAATCGCCAAGCATTTAAAATGAGTACTTTTCTGTTCTTAATTTTCTTCCCATCTCATCATCTTTTCAGATCCTGTCCATTGGGGTTCTTGATATCTTTGGCTTTGAAGACTACGAGAACAACAGCTTTGAACAATTCTGCATCAACTTCGCCAATGAGAGACTTCAGCACTATTTCAACCAGCACATTTTTAAGCTGGAACAGGTAATGTTTTTTTCTCTCTTTTTATTTAAAAGCTAGACCCAGAGATAACCATCAGCTTCTCTCCCCACACACAGCTCAAGATTATAGCCTAATAACCGATTTATTGGCAGCAATTATGACTCAAGTTGTTTTGACTGCACACAGAATAAAATAAGTACCCACATATTGCTGGACTGAATGCAGAATCAAAGGTTTGCGATCTTTATTTTTGTGTACTTTCAGCTGTGCTTGAAGTGCATGAATTTATCATCGATACAGCATATAGGGACACATGTTTTTCATTACTTGTGCTTGCTTTAGAATTGCATTAGTAAGTC
Organism: Tor tambroides; assembly: GCA_021397915.2. NCBI lineage: Eukaryota > Metazoa > Chordata > Actinopteri > Cypriniformes > Cyprinidae > Tor > Tor tambroides. Next base: position 64,013 of record JAFVLL020000723.1, read on the forward strand.
TAGAGACCAGAATATAGAAACTTGAGAATGGTCCAATTTTTATTTTGGCCAATAAGCAACCACCTAAAAATGCCCTGGGAATGACCTGCATCCTAGCATTTTGATAATCTCTCTTTTTTTTTTTTTTTTTTTAAGTAAATGTGGAAATCTAGTTTCTCTGAACTGTCTTTATTTAACTGTTTTGTGTTTTATGGTAATAAACTTACATTTAAAAAAAAAACAGTTCATCATACAAAATGTAACCATTAGAGAAGTCTTTAATGGGTTGGGCTGATGAATGCCTTAGGCTGTGTGATCATGTGAGCAAGACTGGAATTAATAGTAGCAGTTTCACACAAAATAAACCATTTGATAATGAGACAATAAAAAAAGGTTGCTTTACTTCAGCCTCAGACAAAGAATTGCGTCTCTGTAATAATGTGTTTTCTCAATGAGCCCATTCTCTTAGGATGACTAAAGAGGCAACCAATCACGGTAATGACAGCCTGTCAAAGCCGTGCTTTTGTGACGCACCTCAAAGTATATGTTTGCTCAAAGAGGGTTTGTTAGTTTAAGTTTCTAGTCAGCCCAGTGTCCAGCTTTGATAAACTCACTTTGACAGATTTGCTTGCACAAGGTACATTTATCCACACAAATCACACACTGTCATAGGAAGTATTGCTTTATGCAGATGTGCAAATAATAGTCTATGACTCGTGGGTTTAGCACTTCATTTCTGCTTATGTTGACAAATGATCCCTGTGAGCAAAGTCTGCTTCACTTTATAATATACCTGTTTGAGGAGTTTCAAGGTAGCTTCCTGCTCGCTGGTCTGCCCATGAGTGAAGATAGCGTTATTTTTTTGGTGCCATCAGCCAATTAGTGTTGTCATGATGTAAATTTTCCCATAAGTCAATGATTAGACACGTGGCATTTTGCGAACAGGCATGGACAGCTGCTTACCAAGAGCTGTGTGACCTCTATTACACCCTTTGCACTCACACCCTCAAGCTAATGACATAATCTGCACTTTATTTTGTTATAACTGTCATTTGTTATTTATTGTTGGTTGATTTAAGCTGTTGTTCTTCTTTTGCTTAGTTTGTAACTGAGACTCATCAGAGAGAATTTCATCGTACCATGTATAATGACAATAAAGTGAATTCAATTGAATTGAATTTACGGCTCAAGTGATTGGTTCAAAAAATGTATTTAAATCGTGCCTTGCTGGGAGTTCCTGCTCCAGCCAAGCAACTTCCATTGAGATGAATGGGAATGGTAATGACTAGCTCAGTCTAAGCTCATGCTGAACTCATCTTGAGGATTCTGGGTAATTTTGATGTTCTTGTTAATGGAATTTTTTATTGGATTCATTCGAAGTCTAGTGAGTATTGCCACAACAGTTTTTCTGTTTGTTCCTTGATAAAAGTGCAGGAATTTTGTTGCGTCTGCCAAGTTCCACGTTTTAATTGCTCTAAGAGTTGGAAACTCTTGGATTCAGATGTCAGGAATGAGTTCACATCCTGAGTGTGTTGCCAAGTATGTCGTGTGGTAACACTGAATGTTTAATATAGACCATACCCAGGTTATCTACACAAAACATGGAATGTGACAGATTCACAGATTATGAGCTTTAGTTAATGTTTGACTGAAAAAAGTTCAAGTTAACTTATTTGGTTGCATTAGTTCAGATTGTTTGCCCGAACAGAGTTCCGTAATTTAATTTAAAGCTACAGTTGTAGTATTACTAGTAGAAGCAGGTTAGTGTTAGATTATGAAAGTGTGGCAGGGAAACAGAAAGTCCCGCCTACATACTTGCCATCTGATGCCCATAAATACAGCCATGCTGGAGCCAGACGCAACACCACACGCGCTTTCATTAGTCCATTAATGGGCTTTTTTTTCATTGTGCCATTTATGGAGACGTTGTAAATGTATTTTATTTGATTTGGAGGCTATTTGAGTGCATTTTCCTTATCAGCCAAATAGAGTGCATGTGGTTGCTTGAAGTTTCAGAGCGCTTCAGATGAAGGTTACATTATTACTACAAGAACACTGTTATTATTACTCCTACCTTGAGTTGAGGATTTGAACAAACCCATAACTGAAAGTGTTTGTTTTCTATGCGTTTTACTGTGGTTATCATTATGAACGGACATTTATAAGCTTAAAACCTCAGTTTATTTTATCTTTCATTAACAAAAAAAGTCATCAATCTTTATCAAACTTTGTTTCCATGAACAGTAGTATTATATATCATATTATCATCATGAAAAATCTATAGTGAAAAGGTTTCTTGTAAATCTAATCCCCTCTTTTCTTCCTCTTCCTTACACAGGAAGTTGAATAAGTGTAGATGATCTGCTTTGTTCTGCTGATTTTATACTTTTGCCTTTTAATGGGCGAATAGGAGAGAGATTCCACTGATTGTATGAAACCCTGCTAGGATTATATCCTTTATTGTTTCATTTATTTTCCCAGCGATCCAAGGAAGCAGTTGAGGAGAAAAAAAAAGCTACAAAATGTTAAGAATGTCTTTCATATTATTAAACCGCAAAGACCACAAAACCTCAGGCCGGCGAAAGGAAGTCTCCTCTAGAGGAACATGAAAACCCTTTGCAGGCCTGTTGTGTTGTTGTTCTGGCCGCAGTCCAAAAAGGAAAGAATTACCCGCGTACTGTAGTTATAACAGGTTTTGTGAGATGTTCGTTTGTACGTTATGCACACATCTCATGTTACTATGAAGTATCCAGGTACTGATAAACACTCTGGAACATAAAAGGATGATTGAAATGTTGTGTTGTGGTGTTTTCTTTTTTTTATGACACACAGTTCTCTCAGTCATGACAACTTGGAACCATCAGCAAATTATAAAACTGTCCAGATATCCAAGACTGGAAAAGCCATGAAATTAATAAAGGCTTGAACAGCCAGGAACCTTGTAATTGATTGATTATTAGTGTTGAATATGTTTTGTATTTCTTGTAGGAAGAGTATAGATCAGAAGGCATTGCTTGGCACAACATCGATTACATCGATAACACTGGTTGCATTAACCTCATCAGCAAGAAGCCCACAGCACTGCTCCACCTACTGGATGAAGAATGCAAGTATGTCTGCCTTTTTCTCTGTACACAAATAGAGGAATGAGAGTATGAAACCAAACTGATACAAGTACGATATCGTTTATTGATGGTTAGAACAACATGGAATCTCTGCATGTACAGTAAATATGAACTGTGCTTGAGTGTTTTACCTGTGAATCAAATAAAACAAATAATAAATGTAATTTCTGATTACAGTAGGAACCTAAAAAAAACCTTTTCTCTGTCAAAAAAAAGAGTAAGGTTCCCTCTGCTTAAAATAGCTGGAAACCTGAACCTCCACATCAGTGTTTTTCATAGCTCAAATCTCTAATGTCTCATTCTTCCTCTTCCTGTGGCTGTGTTGCTTTTCCGCTGAAGTTTTGGCAGCAGCTCTCATTCTTCTCAAGGCCAGAGGAACAGCACAGGTTTATAATATACTGTCTCCAGTAACTCGGTCATGCTTCCTAGATTACCACTTTTACTCTCTGGTTCTCAACCAAGGAGCCAGGGCTCACTAGGGGACCTCAGCAAACTTGTGTTAGACAGCAGGGTGCCTTAGAGCACAGTAATGGCAGCTTTTTTATATAATTTATAAGGAATAGTAATTAAAAAAAAAGAGAAAAAAATAGAATATTTTTTAAATAAAATGTTTTGCCCCATTAAAACGAAAAATTCAACTTAAAAAGAAAAAAATAATGAAAAGAAATAAAAGTGAAATCTTGAGCAGCGCTTGCACTGAAATACAATATGTATTATATGATGGCCGCTCTAATGCACTCTCTTCCTAATGTTTTACAGCTTTCCACAGGCCACCAATCAGACCCTCCTGGACAAGTTCAAGCGGCAGCATGAGGGAAACAGCTATATTGAGTTTCCTGCGGTCATGGAGCCAGCCTTCATCATTAAACACTATGCAGGGAAAGTCAAATATGGAGTGAAGGTAAGTCCTTTTTGGGTTTTAGGATTTATGTATCACAATTACTAAAACAATATCTTACCTGTAGTACAGATAGGTTATAAAATTAACATATTGTAAACCATAAACAAGCACTAGCAATGTGTGGAAAAACTATAAAACAGTATCCCCTGATTCAGTAGCTTGTAGTACCACATTTCCAGACAACAGCATGATCTGATTGCTTAATAGGAATATTACCAAATGAGATTTTAATAGAAACATTAACCAGTGAGATTTTAGGATTGTTTTCAGACTTGTAGATCATTTGCTTTGTTCCAGAACAGGGACATAAATTCTTAGAATGTTGCATTTTCTCTGTGGTTTGGTTTGCTTTCATAAGGCAGCATTTCAAAGCCTGCACAAAATGTGTAAATGCAAGTCATGTGCATAAAACTGTCCTCTCATTGGTCAGAGTGCACCTGTGTATGTTCTGGGATTCTGCTCATAACATCATGCATTAAAATTATGTCTGCTCCAACTGATAAATTATAT